>AWOL01S0041511.1:21890-99274 GCA_000715115.1 Nicotiana otophora | reverse complement strand
GTTCTAGACTTGACTTAGGCTGCTCAAAAATGCTAAAACTAAGCGACAATTCAAAATAAATAGGACTGCAATTAAATCCAATTAAAGGCTCACATTAGCCTCCGCAATTAGGCAAACAAATGCATGCAAACAGATTTTACATATTAGGCAGTTTTCAGAATTGAAGGGATTGCAGTTGTTAAACTCTATAGTCATGGTTTCTAGATGATCTGATTCAGATGCACAAGCCACTTTAGACCTAGGATTTCTAAGTTACCAGTTGGTAAGTGCCAGATGTTGTTAAGTGGCTTATTACAGATTATCAGTGGATAAATCTATAGGTATGATTTCTAGGTGATTTATACAATAATGAATAGTGAAACTCATTAGAAGTGCTCAAAATTATTACGCTTCCTAATAATCGCGTGGATTAAAAGCGTTTGAAAAACGAGTAGTGATGTCCTATAGGCATGATTTCTAAAGCTTGGCGATTGGAATTGATTCTCATACAATTAGCTCCTATAGGCATGCTTTCTAGGTAGACGATGATATTGCAATAGCGAATTAATTAGTTAAAACCTTATGGGCATGATATCTATTGAACAGATTAAGGAGTAGTCATTAGTAATTATTTCCTATAGGCATGCTTTCTAGGTAGACGATGATATTGCAATAGCGAATTAATTAGTTAAAACCTTATGGGCATGATATCTATTGAACAGATTAAGGAGTAGTCATTAGTAATTATTTCCTATAGGCATGCTTTCTAGGTAGACGATGATATTGCAATAGCGAATTAATTAGTTAAAACCTTATGGGCATGATATCTATTGAACAGATTAAGGAGTAGTCATTAGTAATTATTTTCTATAGGCATGCTGTCTAGCAACACATAACAGTAAATACAAGAATAGATAGAATATTCATGCATTGACAACATACTAATTATGCGAATGTGTGATTCCCTAATGACATGATTTCTAATAGTGCACAAAGAGATTCACATATAACAGGTCAGATAGCAAATAGATCACACAAATCTTATAAAATGCTTTCTACCCTTTTTCATTCAAGTATTAGGAGATACCCTTTTCCCAATTCCACTATCACCCCAATTGTTATTACATAATTACTACATGCCCAATAATGAATAAATTACAAAGTAGTACAAGTAATAACAGTAGGCTCAAGACAGGCCCAAAAGATACCCAGCACTGACAAGCCTTCAACTAAGCTCTTTCTCCACACAGATCTCAACGTAGCCCAAAACCTATAGGAGAACTCGAACCAAACCCAACAGCCATGGTTTGATCATAGGATCCAGGAAACAATCATTTACACAAGTTAATTTGCACATTCAACAGGAAGAAAAAAGGACAGAACTGAGTAGTGAGGAAAATGGCCAAAGAACCTCAAGCCCTAGTGTGTCAGAGTTCACAAGGGTCTCAAAACGGACCCGAGCAGTGCTCACACTAGGGAGGTTAATAGAAAAAAGCTTTAGTGGACTTGGCATTCAGCCGGCCAAGGATGAGAGGTTAGAGATGGCATAGATAACAAATGAGGGAGAGTGGACAATGGTTGAGGGGAAGGAATTGAGGGAATACACTTATAACTTAAAGTATACATAGCAAGATGAGAACACAAAGTAACTAATCAAACAGGTCACAAAATTTAAACGTAGGTTTAGCAGGGAATTAGAAGCAAGTTCAACACTTAGTAAAAGAACACATAGACGGCCACATATTGAAAGAGTTAGGGGAAAAAACAAGTTTGCAAGATTGACAAAGATTATCATGCACAAGTGCATAATACTAACAAATTGAAACCTAAAAGGTCCAAATTATGCTAAGTATACATCCTAGTGTCATAAGACAGGCATATTAACTCTCATCAGGGAACAAGACAATATTCAGACATGATAGGGGAACACACATTATGACAAGTCAAGTAATCACTGAAGAAAAAAGGAATTAAATAAGCCAAAGACATGATGGGGGACATATTAGCAGGGAAGCAAGGTCATAATTGATAAAAAAAATCTTAACACAAATTAGAACACATTACATATGCAAGATAATCATTGCAGAGGTTCAGAACAGAGTGAAAGTAAACTCATGTCAAATAGCAAACGTAGGCATTCAAGTACTGACCAGTAGACTAATTAACTAGGGATAATCTAGGCTATGCCAGGGATTCATCTTAAAGCAGTTCAAACATGGTAGGGAAAACAAGTTGAGATAACTATTCTATAATTTAAAACCATCATTATAGGGGTATGAGATCAAGTGAGCATGCTGAGTGACACAATAGCAGAGAAACAAGTCATAGTTAACAGTAAAGGTCTTAACACAGGTTATTACAGATATGAGGCATTCATTACAGAGATTCAGGACAAAGCAGGTAAGCATATTCATGAACATTCAGACACCAATACACTAGCTAAACGAGCTTAGCAAGGTTCAGATTATCCAAGTTAGATATAGACAATCTTAGAACTAGCGGCATTAGGAGGATTTAAATGCTAGAGAGATTTAAAACGAGTGTAAAGCTAACAGAGTTATGCATAAAAGTAGCCCAAAAACACATTAAGCCATATATTTCAGAAGCGAGAACACATGCAAATCAGAGAGACATAAAAATGAAATTGCAAAAGACCAAGTGACTTACCAGTTAAACGAACAACAACAAAGAACAAAAATTCCACAAGAACCCAGAATCTCAATGCATCAAAGTTCCCAAGAGCTTCAAAAGAACTCCGGGCAATGTTCGCACCAAGGGAAAGTTTGAATAGCAGAATCTCAGTGGCCTTGGTTTTCAGCCGGCCAAAATGAAGTACAGAACAAGACAATGAGGGAAACAAAGCTCAAATTATTTAGTGATAGTGTATTGATTACCCTCTACTTCAAAGGGGAAAGGGGAGCGGTTTATATAGTAGCAAAATTAGATGAATAAACAAGGAAACAAAGTAAATAAAAATCCAAAATAAGGAAAGAAAGCATGCAAAATCGATTCAGATCAATTTAGGAGAGAAAACGGGTAAACCCTAGTTTAGACGAGGAACACAAAATGGCCAAAATCTCGCTGATTCGAAGCCAAGGAGTCTGATAGTTAATGTATCAAGTCAGAAACATAAAGATGATACAGAATCAGAATCAAATGAACACAACGACTTAGCTTCCATAAATAATCAAGTACCCAGTACTTATAGCGTTCAAAAGATGGTAAGTAACTCCGCTTATGCAAGAAAGGAAAGGAATCATGGATGGTTTCCATATAATGTCGGATTGGGACCGAGATTTGAGTGAGGACGGCTAGGCTTTAGGTTTGAGAGATGAGAGCGTATGAGGATACAAAGGCGGTGGGGTGGGCATTTTTGTCTCTAGGATTTGGGGTATTGGGGATATAAGGAAAGGTAGGTTAATTACGAGTCGTTGATCATTTAAGATCAACGGCCAATATTGAACGGGGCAGCGGGGCAGGTTATTAAGCGGGTCGCGATCGGGTATTGGGTTAAGGGGTCATTTGGCTTTGGGCTGAGGTAATTGAGCTAGGTATTTGAGTGTTTGGGCCATTCATTTGGTCCGAAATTGGTTTAAAAATTGGGCTGTTGTTTAAATACCCAAAAATTATCAAAAGTAATTTATAAAAATAATTAATAAATAACAAAAAATATGATTTGTGCACTAAAAATGATAATAAATTAACATTATGAAAATATAAAAAGCTATTTTGGCACAAATAATATTATTATACATGAATATAGGCTATTATTGCAAAAATATGCAATTAGCCTAAAAATGCAAATGCAATTATAGAAAAATAAAGTAAAGTATTATAAAACATACATGTTGGTGTAAATAATAAGTTTGGATGATTAAATCATCACAAAATAATTTAAAGGATAATTATTAGATATTTATATAATAAAAATATAGAAAGAAATTGATTTAGAGCTTTAAAAAATTATGAAACATTATAGAAAATGCTTGTATAGGCTTGTAAACTAAATGATGATGCACATATGCCATTTTGAAAGTATATATGCATTTTTAGGAAATATGAGGGAAATATTGGGTATCAACAATGGGTAATAATTATATTCAAAATATTTCAGAATCCGGGCACGTGGGACCAGGGGTAAATTTTAGGAATCTTCCAATTTGGATTGGGTAATTCCTCTAAAAGGTAAATTATGAACTATTGAGTATATATTGATTAAATTATATAATATATGACTAGTTTTAGATTGTTCGGCATCGACTCTAGGGCTTTTTAGAGCGGATTAGTGGACTGAAAGTGAGCTTGGGAACAAGGTAAGTCTCTTGCCTAACCTTGTAAGAGGGAACTCATCCTCTTAGGTGTATCTTTGTTGTGTATCACTTGTGTGGGGATCTACGTACGCACGAGGTGACGAGAGTCTGTGCGTAGCTATATTCCATGATATGTCCAGGTAGACTTAGATCTGTATCATGCTTTTAATTATATTGTTGTATTTATCATGCGTATTAACTGTCTTGAATAGAGCTGAGACTATGGATGTAAAGTTGCAATTATCGACTTAGCCTTCTTATTTCGAAAAATTGAGGAATACTTAATAACTATAAAAAAATCCATGTCTTCTCGTCTCGCAAGTACTTCTGCGAACAAGGTAAACTTCTCTACTCTAATTGGATCGGATTGTTTGCCTCAGTAGTATGATAACACCACTCTTATGGGATCAGGCCGTTCGCCTCGGCGGTATGATAACACCACTCTTATGGGATCAGGTCGTTCGCCTCAGCAGTATGATGATAACACTATTCTTATATGATCAGGTTGTTCGCCTTGTTAGTACTGAGTACCGCTATTCTTATGAGATCAGGTCGTGCGCCTCGGCAACTTCGTACTTTATATCAAAACGGGTTCCAGTTTGGATATAATTGAGTTAGGGCCTTCATGGCCAGTTACAAGATGTTGGTGATGTATTACGGACTCCTATTGTATTTATTGTAGTTGCTTTTATTTGTCTCATTGATACTTGTTGTATGCTTACCATGTCTACTTTATGCACTTTTATTATTATTATTATTGACCTCTAGTAAGTGTCAAGTCGACCCCTCATCTCTACTTCTTCGAGGTTAGACTAGATACTTACTGGGTACGCATTGTTTTTCGTACTCACGCTACACTTTTGCACTGATGTGCAGGTACAGAGACAGGTTCTACCAGTGGCCACGCGGGCGCGTAGCCGATCATCTATGGAGACTTAGTGGTGAGCTTCTTCCTTGCTACGACCCGCAGCACCGGAGTCTCCTTCCACCTTATTTACTATTCCTGTCTATTACTTTCGAACAATAGTTTTTAGTAGCTTTGTATATTCTCTAGATTACTCATGTACTTCTGACGTCGGATTTTGAAAATTTATAGCACTTATATACTGTTGTACTTGTCATTTCTACCACCGCAAAGTATGCATTTATTATGTCGGTATTTCGTTTAAAAGGATTTGTCATAGTTGCATGAATTCTAGTTTAAAGTGTTCTCTAACGAGGAAATACCTCTGTATTAAAATTGCTAAAAAAGGGTAAATCAATTGTAGTTACACTTGTGGGCTTGCCTAACGGCGGCATTAGGTGCAGTCTCGACATATCACGGATTTGGGTCATGACAGCTTGGTATCAAAGCTGTAGGTTCACATAGGTCTCACGAGTCATGAGCAGACCTAGTAAAGTCTTGTAGATCAATGCGGAGACGCCTGTGCTTATCTTCGAGAGGCTATAGGGTGTTAGGAAAATTATATTTCTTTATATCCTATCGTGTAGTTGATATTATACTAAGTGTCTTTCTATTGATCTCTCACAGATGGTGAGAACACGCGTGATGGATGTACCAGGCAATTGAGGGGCTGCTCCCTCCGTTTCTAGAGGCCCGGGGAGGGCTCCATCTCCAGTCAGAGGACGAGGGAGCCCTAGGGTTGCTACTGTTGTACCACCAGTGGATCCAATGGAGGATCTTGTTGCTGAGGAGTAGGATGAAGCGCCCGTAGTTGTGCCAACCACAACAGATTTTATGACTGCGGCGGGATTCTAGGAGGTCATGGGCCATATACTGTGGTTCATGGACTCTATGATGCAGACTGGTTTATTTCCAGCAGACCCTACCACATCTCAGGTGGGAGGGGGAGCATAGAACCCTACTGCTCAGGCTCCATGGCACGCTGCTGCCGTTTATCAGACCCTAAGTGCACTACCTACAGGCAGAGCCTAACCTGTTGTAGCAGCTATGCCAAAGGCTGTACCAGCCGCGACCGATGATCAGCAGAAGCGGCTGGGCAGATGGACTAGGCTTTTCCCCCGTACTTTTTGGGGTGAGCGGTCAGAGGACCCCTAGGATTTCATTGACCAGTGCAAGGATAGGCTCCGGAACATAGGGATATCGGAGTCCAACGAGGTGGACTTCATCACTTTTTAGTTTGAGGGCAAGGCCTGTAGATGGTGGCAGGCTTATCTTCTTAGCAGGCCAGCAGGTTCACCTCCCTTGACTCGGGATCAGTTTACACATCTGTTCTTGGAGAAGTACATACCACATTCCAAGAGAGAGGAGCTCCGGGGTCAGTTTGAGCGACTCCGTCAAGGTCACATGTCAGTCACCGACTATGAGGCGAGATTCACTGACTTGTCTCGCCATGCAGCTAGCATACTCCCCACAGACGCAGAGAGGGTGTGGAGGTTGATTGCAGGTCTGCACCCTGAGATTCAGGTACCTATGGCCCGTGAGGTAGATATAGGGACTTCATTTCTTCAGGTTCTGGATATAGCTTGGAGGATCGAGCATATTCGCAACCGCAGTGGAGAGTTTGCACCGAGGGACAAGAGGCCCTAGTAGTTTGGAGGATTCAGTGGTGCCCCACTTAGGGGAAGAGGTCAGTTCATAAGGGTTCATCCCAGCAGGCCCATGCAGTCAGCACCACCGCATGCTTGGAGTGCTCCAGCACGACCCTATTTCAGTGCCATTCCAGAGAGTACTTACCGCCCGCCAGCTATTCAAGGTTCCTCCAGTGGGTATTCAGGCCATCAGGGTCAGACTTTAGGTCAACAGTCCACCGTTCCGAGGGGTTGTTTCAAGTGTGGGGATCTTGGCCACGTGAAAAGGTTTTGTCCCAAACTTTGGGTCAAGGCTGAGCAGTAGGACTATCGGACCATGCTTACCGCACCAGCTACCACACCTCCCGCTCAGCTGGACAAAGGCGGAGGGCAGGAGGCCACGGGTCGTCTTAGAGGTAGAGGCCAATCAAGTGGTGCTCTGGCTAGATTCTATGCTATCCCCGGCAAGACAGAGGCAATTACCTCTGATGCAGTGATCACAGGTACTATTTCTATTTTCCGGAGGGATGCCTCGGTATTATTTGATCCAGGGTCTACTTACTCCTATGTTTCTTCTCTATTTGCTCCTTATTTGGATGTGTCTCACAAGTCTTTCGGCATTTTCGTATATGTGTCCACGCCAGTGGGTGATTCTGTTATTGTGGATTGGGTCTACCGGTCCTGTATGGTGCATTTCTGCGGATATGAGACCCAAGCGGATCTTCTATTACTCGATATGGTTGATTTCGAGGTTATCTTGGGCATGGATTGGTTGTCCCCATACTATGCCATTCTTGAATGCCATTCCAAGACTGTTACCTTGGCAACGCCTGAGTTGCCTAGATTAGAGTGGAGGGGTTCGTCTATCGGTACTTCCAGCCGGGTTATTTCTTTCTTGAAGGCTCGACACATGGTCGAGAAGGGTTGTTTGGCTTACTTGGCCGTTGTTCGGGATACTACTGTAGAGATTCCCATGATAGATTCAGTACTTGTGGTACGAGAGTTTTTTGATGTATTTCTCATTGATCTACCAGGTATGCCGCCGGATCAGGATATCGATTTTGGCATTGATTTGGTGTCGGGTACCCATCCTATTTCTACTTTGCCTTATCGTATGGCTCCTAAAGAGCTGAGAGAGTTAAAGGAGCAGCTTCAGGAGTTGCTTGAGAAGGGGTTCATTAGACCTTGCATGTCGCCTTGGGGCGCACCAGTATTGTTTGTGAAGAAGAAGTATGGGAGTATGCGGATGTGCATTGATTACCGCCAGTTGAATAAAGTCACCATCAAGAACAAGTACCCCTTGCCGTGTGTTGATGATTTGCTTGACCAGTTACAGGGTGCCAATGTGTTCTATAAGATCTACTTGAGATCTGGGTATCATCAGCTGAAGATTCGTGCTTCGGATATTCTGAAGACGGCCTTCCGGAATAGATACGGTCATGGTGAGTTTTTGTTGATGTCTTTCAGGTTGACTAATGCCTCATCGGCGTTTATGGATTTGATGAACCGAGTGTTCAGGTTGTATCTTGATTCATTTGTCATTGTCTTCATCTTGATTTACTCGCGTAGTATGGAGGAGCAAGAGCAGCATTTGAGATTAGTGTTTCAGACCTTGCGGGACAGAAGCTTTATGCTAAGTTCTCCAAGTGTGAGTTCTTGTGGCTTTCTTGGGGCATGTTGTATCAGGTGAGGGCATAAGGTGGGTCCCATGAAGATTGAGGTAGTCCAGGGTTGGCCTCATCCTACCACGGCGACCGAGATCAGGATTTTCTTAGGGTTAGCTGGGTATTATCGTCAGTTCGTGGAGGGTTTCTCATCTATTGCAGCGCCCTTGACTAAATTGACCCAGAAGGGTGCTTCAGTTCAGATGGTCTGATGATTGTGAGGCGAGCTTTCAGAAGCTCAAGGTGGCTTTCACTATAGCACCAATATGTCATCAATGAAGACAATGACAAATGAGTCAAGCTATGGCCTGAACACCAGATTAATCAAATCCATAAACTCCGCCGGGACGTTGGTCAAGCCGAAGGACATCACTAGAAAATCATAGTAGCCATATATAGTCTAGAAAGATATCTTTGGAATATCCGAAGCACAAATCTTCTGCTGATGATACCCAGATCTCAAGTCGATCTTAGAGAACACCCTGACACCCTACATCTAGTCAAACAAATCATCAATGCGTGGCAGCGGGTACTTGTTCTTTATGGTAACTTTGTTCAACTGGCGGTAATCAATGCACATATTCATACTTCCATCCTTCTTCTTCACAAACAATACAGGTGCACCCCAAGGCGACACACTCGGCCTGACGAACCCCTTCGCTAGAAACTCCTCAAGTTGTTCCTTCAACTCCTTCAACTCTTTAGGAGCCATGCGGTACGGTGGAATAGAGATAAGCTGGGTACCTGGCACTGAGTCAATACTGAAATCGATATCACGATCCGGTGGCATGTCTGGTAGATCAGAAGGAAATACATCAGAGAGCTCTCGCACCATAGGCACTGAATCAATCGTGGGAGTCTCTGTGGCAGTATCCCGAACATAAGCCAGATAAGCCAAACAACCCTTCTCGACCATATGTCGAGCTTTCAAGAAAGAGATAACCCTACTAGATGCACTGATAAATGAACCCCTCCACTCCAATCTAGGTAACTCTAGCATCGCCAAGGTAACAATCTTGGCATGGCAATCAAGGACGGCATGATACAGAGACAACCAGTCCATGCCCAAGATGACCTCAAAGTCGGTCATGTCGAGCAACAGAAGATCCGCTCTGGTCTCATAACCATAGAAAGCCACAATGCAGGACCGATAAACCCGATCCACAACAACAAAATCGCCCACTGTCATGGACACATATACAGGAGCACTAAAGGACTCATGAGAGAAATCTAGATAATGAGCAAAGAGAGAAAACACATATGAATATGTAGACCCTGGATCAAATAGTACTGAAGCATCCCTACCTCAGACAACAATAATAATTGTGATTATGACATCTGAGGCTGCTGCATCTGGTCTGGCTGGAAAAGCATAGAACCTGCTGGAGTGCCACCTAACTGGCCTCCACCTCTAGGGCGACCCTTAACCACCTACCCTCCGCCTCTGGCGGGTCGGACGACCGGTGCGACAGCTGGTGCAGTGAGAAATGACTGATGGCCCTACTGTACTGCCTTACCCCAAAGCTTGGGGAAATTTCTCCCCATGTGACCAAGCTTCCTGCACTCATAGCAACCTCTCAGTGCAAAAGATGACTGACCCTGAGTCTAACTCTAGGGACCTGAATACCACTGAAAAACCCTGAATAGCCAGTGGACGGTAGGAGCTCTCTAGAATGGTGCTGAAATAGGGCCGCACTGGTGCGCCCTGAGAAGTCGGTGGTGCTGGATAAGTGGGTCTGCTGGATTGACCCCTCACGAGCTGACATCTGCCCCCATACGGGGCTCCGCTGAATCCTCTAGAATGCCAAGTCCTCTTTGCCCCCGTCGTATACAATCGGCCCTTGTTGCGGATACCACAATTCGCCGAGCTTTCTCCACAACCTGTTCGTAAGGGGTCCCCATCTCAACCTCTCGGGCCATAGTAACTCGAATACCATAATGCAATCCCGCAATAAACCTCCACACTCTCTATGCATCGGTGGGGAGTATCATAAGTGCATGGCGAGACAACTCATAGAACCTTGCCTCATTATTGATCACAGACATCTGACCCTGCTGGAGCCTCCCAAACTGACTGCGTAGATCTTCCCTCTAAAAGGGTGGAATATACCTCTCCAGAAAGAGACGTGTAAACTGATCCCAAGTCAAGGGAGGTGAACCCGCTGGTCTACTAAGAAGATAGGACCGCCACCATCTACAAACCCTGCCCTCCAATTGAAATGTGCTGAAGTCCACCCTGCTGGACTCCAATACTCTCATGTTGTGCAGCATGTCCCTGCAACGGTCAATAAAATCCTGGGGGTCCTCATGTCGCTCACCGCCAAAGGCAGCAGGATGTAGTCTAGTCCATCTATCCAACAGCTTATGCAGCTCGACGGTAGCATCTGGTCTGGGCTCTGACGCAGCTGCTGTAACTGGCTGAGCCCTGCCCACAAGTAGTGCACCTGGGGTCTGATATACGGCAGCAGCGTGACCTGGAGCTTGAGTGGTAGGGGTCTGTGCTCCCCCTCCCACCTGAGATGTGGCTAGGTTTGCTGGAAATAAAATAGCATGCGCCATAGAGTCCATGAACCGTAGAATACAACCCATGACCTACTGAAATCCCGGTGAGGACATGAAATATGTCAGGGCCGGCTCAGCTGCAGGAACCTCACCTTGCTACTCAATAACAGGATCCTCTACTACATTCACTAGTGGTACCACAGGAGCAACTCTAGGACGCCCTCATCCTCTAGCAGGAGCTGGAGCCCTCCCCCGGCCTCTGCCTCGGCCTCTAGAACCAGGAGGAGCAGCTCCTCCACCACTGGGTATATCTGCCGCACGCGTTCTCAACATCTGTGAGAGAATAAGAGAAATATACTTAGCATAACATCAACTGCATGATAGGAGATGAAGAAAGAGAAGTTTCCTAACACCTCGTAGCCTCTCGAAGATAAGTATGGACGTATCCGCACCGATCTACAAGACTCTATCAGGCCCGCTCATGACTTGTGAGACCTATGTAAACTTAGAGCTTTGATACCAAGCTGTCAAGATCCAATTTCCACAATAGACCGTGATGGCGCCCAACGTCGGTGCTAGACAAGCCAACGGTGAACTACCCATTTAATTGCTCATTTTAATATCTTTAAAATCTTTGATTTTTATTTAATAAAGAACAAATAGCAAGGGATCATAGTAATGTCAAGCATAAACTAAACATGAGAGTAAGATAGTGGATTTAATAATCAAAACTATTGGGATCTACTAGAATTTCCCAAAATTCGATGTCACAAGTGCACGAGCATCTAGTAGAATATACAAAACTCCATAAAACTACTGTCTGAAACAGAATAGACAGAAATGATAAACATAACAAGATAAGGCTCCGGGTGCTGCAGAACGAAGCATGAGAAGCAGCTCACCACTAGGCCTCCGGGTAATGCGGATTCACGCCTGGATGAACACCAGATGTTCCTCCCTCAGAACTTGCACAATTTATGTAGAAGTGTAGCGTGAGTACGTAAACAATGTGTAACCAGTAAGTATCTTGTCTAGCCTCGAAGAAGTAGTGACGAGCGGTCGACATCGACACTTACTAGTTGTTAATATACATAATGTGCAAGAATTATAAATAGGCATGAATTACAACAACAATAATTATCATGACCCCAATTTTCCTCTGTAGGATGTCATGATGGCACCTAGTCTCTAAGACTAGGTAAGCCTAATAATTTGCGGAATAAATGAATATAAACCTGAACTCAAATCTCAACACATGAAATATAAGTAGAAACTGCTATTCAAATAATTACAACTCCCAAAACTCGGTAGAAATAAGTCACAAGTTTCTAAGAGAAAATACTAAGTGTCTCTATACATTAGAGTCTAAAGAGAATGAGTAAAACAACATAATAAGGATAGAGGGGGACTCCGAGGTCTGCGGACGCTGGCAGATATACCTCGAACTCTCCACGTATGGTCTAGCTCACTGGTATCTGGCTTGGTAGGAAGAACCTGGATCTACACAAAACGATGCGCAAAAGTGTAGTATGAGTACACCACAATGGTACTCAGTAAGTGCCAATCCTAACCTCGGTAGAGTAGGGACGAGGTCAGGGCAGGGCCCTACTGGAATAAAAGGAAATGAGACATAAAATATAATAATACAATGTAATGACTGAGAAATGAACAACGAGAAATTTATAGCAAGTTAACAGCACTAGGGCTATGCATAATTTGGTAAATACCGAATTACCATACCGAAACCGAATATTTTGGAATTTGGTATTTTGGTATTCGGTATGGTATTTGGTTTAAGTTTTGAAAATATTGGTATTAGGTATGGTATTTGATATTTAAAATAAAATACCGAAATACCGATACCATACCGAAATATATATTATATTATACAATACATATATTATTAATTATAACATAAATATAAAAATCTAAAATTTTACTTTCCGTCATTCTCTAAGTTTATCAATTAACTGTAAGCAAGTAACAAGACATTTTTAATGATCACATTTATTCTTTTATGTACACTTTTCTCTCTCTAGGTTGATATTTGCTAGTTCTGGACAAAACTTTTGTCAACAAATATTTTTAGTTTTGTATATTTGAATACTTTAGTTTAGAATATTACAGTCTATGACTCTATGTACAAGTTAGTATTCAAACCGAATAAATCTAAAGGAGAAAAACCAAACCATACCAAATTTAATTAAGTACGGTATTGGTATTGCATTTTAAGAAATCGATTACCGAAAATACCGAACCGAAATATCTAAATATCGTACCGTACCGACCGACGAACACCCCTAAATAGCACAGCAAATAGAGGTAAACAATAGGGGTACTCCTGAGGTATCACCTCGTAGTCCCAAATGTAAATACACAACAGGGGAAACTCCCTAGGTACCGCCTCGTAGTCCCAAAAGTAAATATGCAATAAGGGGATCTCCCGAGATAACGCCTCGTAGTACCAAAAGTAAATATGTAACATGGGATCTCCCGAGGTACCGCCTCATAGTCCCAAAAGTAAATACACGACAAGGGGATCTCCCGAGGTACCTCCTCGTAATCCCAAAAGTAAATACACAACTCATAACCTATGGAACAACGAATTTACAGTAAGGAATCATACAGTTAAAGACTGAATACAAGATCATGGAGGCAAGTAATTCAACTAAGCATGTTGCACAAATTTCAAGTAAAGGTTAAGACATGTAGACATACGATACTAGGCTGAACATGACAGCTACACATGCTAAGGCAACTCAGTTAAGGAATTTAAAATAAGACTACTCAGCAAGAACCGAAATTTCCATAATTAGTCCGTGTATGCACTCGTCACCTCGTGTACACGGCGCTCACATATCACAAATTGTTACAACAACCCCAAATCCTAAGGGGATTTCCCCCACACAATGTTAGACAAGTCAATTACCTCAAATCTCGCTCAATCAATCTATAAGGATGCCTTTCCCTCGATTTTTCGACTCCGAACGGCCCAAATCTAGCCAAAAGAAATTACACACTATATATACAATTAGGAGTGGAAAATGGGCGGGTTGGGTTAGATATGGTTCGGGTCTAAAATGAGTAATAAAAAAATGAATAAATTATCTGACCCGACCCATATTTAATACAGATAAAAAACAGGTTAACCAATGGATAATATGGGTAACTATATTATCCATGACTTCTTGAATATGAACACTTTTGGGAGAATTCATAGTCTCCCAAACTTGAGGAACCCCCATTTTGAGGCTTTACAAATGTAAAAGTTAAACCCATTAGTTATCCAATGGTTACCCATTTGTTATCCATTTTCTAAATGAATAATATGGTTCTTATCCATATATGACCCATTTTTAAAAAGTTCATTATCCAACCTATTTTTTAGTGGATAATATGGGTGGTTAACTATGTCCTTTTAACCATTTTGCCAACCCATATATACAACCACAAGAAACTAATTTAAATAATGAAACTACGACTTTAGCAAAGAATTGAAACATTTTCCCAAAAAGTCAACCCGAGCCCACATCTCGGAATCGGTAAAAGTCATAAATTTAAAACACCCATTCGACCACAAGTCCGACCCTACCAATTTTACCGAAATCCAACACCAAGTCGCCACTCAAATCTCCAAATCCCTAGCCTGAAACTCCCAAATTCCACCTTAAATACACACAAACTAGGTTGAAATCAATGGGGAAACAAGATTATTGATCAAAAATAAGTAGAAGAGACTTACCTCAAGAAATCCCTCGAACAAATCACCAAGACCCGAGCTCAAAATGTTTAAAATGAAGCAAAATCGCGAAACCTTGTACTTAGCTGTTCTGCCCAGCTATTCCGCTTCTGCAGAAATCTAGTCGCATATGCGGCGTCGCAGAAGCAACAACATACCCGCTTTTGCAGTTTCCCTCGCTCTTGCAGTCTCTTCATCCACTCCTGCAGACTCGCTTCTGCGGTCCTCCAAGCTGCTTCTGCGGGCCCAACTTCCTTACCAAATTTTGCTTATGCGGGTGCTCGTCTGCACAAACTCGTCCGCTTCTGCGGACAGGCCTCCCAAGCACTCGTCCGCTTCTGCGATCACTCTTCCGCAGAAGAGACTCCGCTTCAGCAGCCTTCACACCGCGCCTGCGACCACAGGCCATTTCCTCCAGCCCCGTATCTGCGCCCAAATGCTCACTTCTGCGAGCTCGCACCTGCGGTCAATCTTTCGCATGTGCGATTACACCAGAACTGGTGCACTTCAGCCATTCTCACAAGTCCAAATTGATCCGTTAACCATCCGGAAATCACTGGAGGCCCCCAGGACCTCGATGAAATATACTAACCAGTCCTAAAACATCATACGAACTTAGTCAAGCCTTAAAATCACATCAAACAATGCTAAAAATATGTATTGCGCATCGATTCAAGCCTAATGAACTTTAAAACTTCAAACTTCTAAATCCTATGATGAAACCTATCAAATCAAGTTCGATTGACCTCAAATTTTGCACACATGTCATAATTGACATTGCGGACCTACTCCAACCTCCGGAATCATAATCCGACCCTGATATCAAAAAGTCTAGTCTCAGTCAAACTTCTCAAAAATCATCCAATTTACCAACTTTCGCCAATTGACACTAAAATGACCTACTGACCTCCAATTCAACATCCGAACATGCTCCTAAGACCAAAATCACCCTAATTAGAACTGTCAAAACTCCATTCCGGAGTCGACTTTACACAATTCAAACTACGGTAAATTCCTAGAACTTAAACTCTCAATGTAGGGATTATGTGTCCCATTTCACTCCGAAACTAAAAACAAATCCCCCCGTCAAGTCACATAACCACAAAATGATATGGAGGAAGCAATAAATAGGGGTTCGGGGCTAATACTCTCAAAACGACCGGCCGGGTTGTTACATTCTCCCCCTTTTAAAACAAACGTTCGTCCTCGAACGAGTATAGAGACATACTTGAAGTGGTGAAAAGATGAGGATAACGGCTGCGCATATCATGCTCGGTCTCCCAAGTCGCCTCCTCAACCGGATGACCCCTCTACTACACCTTTACTGAAGCGGTGTTCTTTGACCTCAACTTTTGGACCTATCTGTCCAAGATGGCCACTGGCTCCTCAACATAAGATAGATCTTTGTCCAACTGGACTGAGCTGAAGTCTAACACATGAGACGGATCGCCATGATATTTCCGAAGCATGGAAACATGGAATACTAGATGAACTGCAGAGAGACTAGGTGGTAGTGCAACTCTGTAAGCCACCTCTCTAACCCTCTCAAGAATCTCAAAACTCCCGATATATCTAGGTCTCAACTTGCCCTTTCTCCCAAACCTCATAACAACTTTCATGGGCGAAACCCAGAGCAAAACCCGCTCCCTAACAATGAATGCAATATCGCGAACCTTTCGATCCGCATAACTCTTCTTCCTGGACTGGGCTGTACGAAGTCAATCCATAATAAATTTAACCTTTTCCAAAGCATCCTGAACCAGGTCTATACCCAATAACCTAGCCTCACCCGGCTCTAACCAACTTACTGGAGACCGACACCGTCTACCATACAAAGCCTCATACGAGACCATCTGAATGCTCGACTGATAACTGTTGTTATAGGAAAACACCGCAAGTGGCAAGAACTGATCCTAAGTACCCCCTATAATCCATGACATATGCACAAAGCATATCCTCCAATATCTGAATAGTGCGCTCGGACTATCCGTCCGTCTGAGGGTGAAATGTTGTTCTCAACTCCACCCGAGTACCCAAATCGCGTTGTACGGCTCTCTACAACCGTGATGTAAACTGCGTACCCCGGTCAGAGATGATAGATACTAGTATGCCATGAAGCCTGACAATCTCACGAATGTAAACCTGAGCTAGCTGCTCCNTAGAAGCGCAAACAATCTCCTTTCTCTTGATCCTGAAATTGAACGAACACTTCAGAGGGTGAAGAGGGAAGTCGAAACTAGAACTAGAATAGAAAGAGAGTTGGACATCATAGTTCAACCACAGCCAATAGAGATGGTAGGGAATGAAGAGCGTCCTGTGATAGAAGCCGCAAGGCTCAATCTTGCTAATATGACTCAGGCTATTGTGAAGCCTGATATCACGGGTCACTTTGAACTCAAATAGTACATGGTACAGCTAATTCAGTCCACAGGACAATATGTGGGTCTATCTCATGAAGACCCACATAGGCACATTCAGAACTTCCTGGAAATTATGGACACTTACAATTATCCGAACATTTCCAAGGACTATGTCAGGCTGACATTGTTTCCCTTTTCACTGCTGCAGGAAGCTAAGGAACGGTTGCAAAAGGAGCCCACGAATCAATCCACACTTGAGATGAACTAGCAAGAAAATTCTTAACAAAATTTTTCCCCACTAAGAAGACAAAATTGCTGAGGAACCAGATTCTTGGGTTCCAACAACGGGATGGCGAGACTATTCGTCAAGCTTGGAAAAGATACAAGAAGCTACTTAGAGACTGCCTGCATCATTGTCAAACGGATGAGGTGTTGGGTCATACTTTCATTGATGGGCTAGACGAGACATCGAAGATGAATCTTGACTCGGAATTGGCAAGGAGATGGGGTAGAAATCAGCCGACTCAGAATCATTATAGGCCCCAAGGAAATTTTAATCAACCTCATAAGCCACCCCAGCAAATAGAAAAGAGTACGAATGACTTGTTGAAGAAGTTGTTGTTTGACAATCAATAATTCAGGACCGATTTCAGAAATCTTGAGAGATAAATGGGGCAGTTGGCGTCAAATCAAATTACTAGACCTGCAGGCGCTCTTCCCAGTGATACAGAGAATAACCCTCAAGTTAATGTAGTTACACTCAGAAACGGGAGGGAATTAGAGGAAGTGCCAAAGAAGAGAAAGGACAAGCCTATACCTGAAGGGGAATTGATTCCTAAAGCAACACATGAGTGAAAGAAAGATGATGCAAGTTTAGAGCCAGTGAATGTTGCAAGACCACCACCACCTTTCCCCCAAAACTTGCAAAAGAAGAATGATGATCGCATGTTCAACAAATTTCTCTCTATGTTGATCCAGGTTCAATTGAATATTCCATTGGTAGATGTACTTCGCGAAATTCCAAAGTATGCTAAGTACATAAAAGATATAGTGGCTCACAAGAGGAGATTGACCGAATTCGAGACAGTCGCACTTACTGAGGAGTGCACTTCACGGGTCCAACACAATCTTCCTCAAAAGCTTAATGATCCTAGCAACTTTACCATCCGTGTGCAAATTGGTAATATCGATGTGGGGCATGCTCTTTGTGATTTGGGGGCGAGCATAAATTCGATGCCTTTGTCCTTGTTCAAGAAATTGGGTCTGGGAGTTCCAAGACCAACCACTGTGATGTTGCAACTAGTTGATAGGTCCATAGCCTACCCTGAAGGAGTGATTGAAGATGTGTTGCTTCAAATTATGTGGTATTGATGTATGATGGTAGGGTGATTGCCTACGCGTCTATACAGCTAAGGGCGCATGAGAAGAACTATCCTGTCCACGACCTTGAGTTAGCAACTATTGTTCATACCTTGAAGATCTAGCAGCACTATTTGTATGGTGTTCCTTGTGAGGTTTTCACCAATCACCGGAGTTTACAACATTTGTTTAAATAGAAGAATCTTAACTTGCGGTAGCGAAGATGGTTGGAGCTGCTTAAGGATTATGACATCACCATTCTCTATCATCTCGGGAAGGCCAATGTGGTGGCCAATGCCTTGAGTCGCAAGGCGGAGAGTTTGGGTAGTTTAGCATATCTACCAGTAGTAGAGAGGCCTTTAGCCTTGTATGTTCAGGCCTTGGCCAACCAGTGTGTCAGATTGGATATTTCCGAGCCGAGTCAAGTTTTGGCTTGTGTGGTTTCTCAGTCTTCTCTTTATGATCGCATCAGGGAGCGTTAATATGATGACCCCCATCTGCTTGTCTTTAAGGACACGGTGATACAAAGGAAGTCACTATTGGAGTTGACGGTGTATTACGGATGTAGGTCCAGCTATATGTGCCTAATGTAGATGGTTTGCGTAAGCTCTCCTCACACTCCTCGGTCCATCTGAACGGAGCACCCTTCTGGGTCAATTAGGTCATAGGTGCTGCAACAGACGGGAAACCCTCTACAAATCGACGGTAATACCCCGCCAAGCCAAGAAGACTATGGATCTCCGTAGCTGAGGACGGTGTAGGCCAACTTTGCAGTGCTTCAATCTTCTTCGGATCTACCTTGAACCCCTCACTTGATACTACATGACCCAAACATGCCACTGAGTCTAGCCAGAATTCACACTTAAAAATTTTTGCATACAACTTTTTTTCTCTCAAGGTCTGAAGCACAGTCCTTACGTACTGCTCATGATCCTCCCGACTCCGGGAGTACACCAGAATGTCGTCAATAAACACAATGACGAAAGAGAAAAGATAAGTTTGTAATACATTGTTCATCAAGTACATGAATGCTGCTGGGGCGTTGGTCAGCCCAAAAGACATTACGAGGAACTCGTAATGACCATATCGAATCCTGAAAGCAATCTTCGGGATATCTGGCTCCCGAATCTTTAACTGATGATAGTCACAACGCAAGTCGATCTTAGAGAACACTCTAGCACCCTGAAGCTGATCAAATAGGTCATCAATACGTGGTAATGGATACCTGTTCTTCACTGTAACCTTGTTCAACTGGCGATAATCAATACACATTGTCATGGAGCCATCCTACTTCTTCACAAACAAGACAGGAGCACCCCAAGGCGACGCACTGGGCCGAATAAATCCCTTATCGAGTAACTCATACTACTATTCCCTTAATTCTTTCAATTCTGCTGGGGCCATATGATAAGGTGGAATAGAAATGGGCTGAGTGCCCGGTAACAAATCAATGCCAAAGTCAATATCCTTGTCGGGCGGCATGCCCGGAAGATATGCCGGAAATACGTCTGGATAATCCTTCACTACCATAACAGACTCGGCGGTAGGAGTATTAGCACTAACATCCCTCACATAGGCCAGATACGCATCACACCCCTTCTCAACCATTCGCTGAGCTTTAAGAAATGATACAACCCTGCTAGAAATATGATCTAAGGTACCTCTCCACTCTTAGCCGCGGTAGACCTAGCATAGCCAATGTCACTATCTTGGCGTGACAATCAAGGATAGCGTGATAGGGCGACAACCAGTCCATGCCCAAAATAACATTGAAATCCACCATACTGAGCAATAATAAATCGGTTCTGGTCTCATAACTACTAAGAGCAATCAAACACGACCGATACACTCGGCCAACAACAATAGAATCACCCATTGGTGTAGATACATAGACATGTGAACTCAGAAAATCATGGGATACGCCCAAATACAGAGCAAAATAATATGACACATAGGAATAAGTGGAGCCTGGATCAAATAATACTGATGCATCTCTATGACAGACTAGAACAATACCTATGATGACAGAATCGGATGCAACTGCCTCCATCCTAGATGGAAAGGCATAATATCTGGCCTGGTCTCTCCCTCTAGGGCGACCTCTACCTGTCTGACCTCCACCTCTAGTTGGTTGTGCAGGTGGAGTGGAAGTTGGTGCTGCAATCATAGCTTGAGGACCCTATGGAGCACGTGGTGCCTGAGAAATGTGTGGAGGTGTACCCCTCCTAAATATGGGGCAATCGCTCACCATATGTCGAGTGTCACCACACCTAAAACAAGCTCTCAGAGGACGTGGCTGTTGTGGCTAGCTTGGGCCTGATCGGCTAGACTGACCGCTGAAGGCACCCCATACAGGAGGTACACTAGACACTGGCGATACGTAATAGGAATCCTGGGGCCTAGGAGTGGCCGGAGCATCACTGGCAGCTGGAAGTGCTGAATGAACAGGGCGACCCATATAACCCCTACCCTAACGAGCTGCAGCTAGGGAATGAGTACCACTATAAGTGCCAGACTCTAAAGACCTCTTGGCCTCTCTCTTCTCTCTCTCCCAAGTCAGCATACCCTCCAACCTTCTAGCAATCCCTACTACCTGTTGGTACGCAATATCCATCTCCAACTCTCGGGCCATGCTAAGTCTGATACTGGGGTTGAGCCCCTCAATAAATAGACGAACCCACTCTCAAACAGTAGCAACCAAGGCAGCTGCATGCCTAGCCAAATCACTGAATTGGACCGCATACTCTGACACGGTCATAGAACCCTGGCGCAATTGCTCAAACTCTGCGCGCCATGCATCTCTGAGACTCTAGGGAACATACTCCCTCAAGAACATATCTGAGAACTGAGTCCAAGTAAGTGAAGCTACCTCGGCCGGACTACCCAACTCATAAGCTCGCCACCACTGATACGTCGCTCCTCTAAACTGGAACGTAGTGAAAGAAACCCCACTAGTCTCCGCAATACCTATAATATGGAGGATACGGTGGCACTCCTCAAGAAACCATGGACATCCTCTAACACTAAGCTACTGAAAGTAGAAGGGTGGTACTTCTTGTACCTCTCGAGCATGAACTGCTCCACCTAAGAAACGTTGCACTAACCTCGGGCTGAATTGGAGCTACCAGTTGTATTTGTACGACCTCTAGAACCCGGACGACCTGGACCCGCTGCTCTAGGGTACCGACGACGGGAGTCTGTGCTCCTCCCCCGGCCTGAGATATGGTAGGAGCAAGTTGTATCAATCCTGCCTGAGCCAAGGTGTTGAACATGCTCAGAGTCTCGTGGAGGGCTGGTGCCGTAACAGACATCTCAGGTGCCTGCCCTCCAACTGGAGCTACTGGTGGCTCCTCTGTAGCAGCTCGTGCGGGTGTTCTGGCTGCACCACGTGGATGTCCTCGACCTCTTCCCCGTCCCCAGCCCCGGCCTCACACAGATCTAGCAGGGGGCGCGGGTGTCTGGTGATCTAATCCAGTTGTACGTGTCTTCACCATCTGTGAGAGAATAGATAGACAGAAATTTAGAATCCGAGGTCAAAATCCCGCACGATAAGCAATCAAAGAAGTGAAGTTTTTTCTAATAGTTCCATAGCCTCCCGAAGATAAGTACAGACGTCTCCGTACCGATCCACGAGACTCTACTAAACCTGCTTGTGACTCATAACACCTATGAACCTAGAGCTCTGATACCAACTTGTTACGACCCCAATTTCCCTCCGTAGGATATCGTGATGACACCTAGTCTCTAAAACTAGGTAAGCCTAACAATTTGGAATAACTGAATATAAAACTAAACTCAAATCTAAACACATGAAATATAAATAGAAACTGTAATTCAAATAATTACAACTCTCAACAACCCGGTAGAATAAGTCACAAGTTTCTAAGAGAAAATACTAAGTGTCTCTATACATCAGAGTCTAAAGAGAATGAGGAAAATAACATAATAAGGATAGAGGGGGACTCCGAGGTCTGCGGACGCTGGCAGATATACCTTGAAGTCTCCATGTACGGTCCAGCTCACTGGTATCTGGCCTGGTAGGAAGAACCTGGATCTGTACAAAAGGATGTGCAGAAGTGTAGTATGAGTACACCACAATGGTACCTAGTAAGTGCCAAGCCTAACCTCGGTAGAGTAGGGACGAACTTAGGTCAGGGCCCTACTCGAATAAAAGCAAATGACACAGAAAATATAATAATACAATGTAATGACTGAGAAATGAACAACGAGAAATTTACAGCAAGGTAACAGCACAGCAAATAGAGGTAAATAACAGGGGCGCTCCCGAGGTATCGCGTCGTAGTCCCAAATGTAAATACACAACAGGGGGATCTCCGGAGGTACTGCCTCGTAGTCCCAAAAGTAAATATGTAACAGGGGATCTCTCGAGGTACCCCCTTGTAGTCCCAAAAGTAAATACACAACAGGGGGATCTCCCGAGGTACCGCCTCGTAGTCCCAAAACTAAATACACAACTCATAACCCATGGAACAATGAATTCACAGCAAGGAATCATACAGTTAAAGACTGAATACAAGATCACGGAGGCAAGGAATTCAACTAAGCATGTTGCACAAATTTCAAGTAAAAGTTAAGACACGTAGACATGCGATACTAGGCTAAACATGACAGTTACATATATTAAGGCAACTCAATTAAGGAATTTAAAAAAAGACTACTCAGCAAGGGCCAAAATTTCCACAATTAGCCCGTGTACGCACTCGTCACCTCGTGTACACGGTTCTCACATATCATAAATTATTACAACAATACCAAATCCTAAGAGTATTTCCCCCACACAAGGTTAGACAAGTCACTTACCTCAAATCTCGCTCAATCAATCGATAAGGATGCCTTTCTTTCAATTTCCGACTCTGAATGGCCAAACTCTAGCCAAAAGCAATTACACACTATAACTACAACTACAAGAAACTAATTTAAATTATGAAACTACGACTTTAGCAAAGAATCGAAAAATTGCCCCAAAAGGTCGACCCGAGCCCACGTCTCCAATTGGGTAAAAGTCACCAATTATGAACACCCATTCGACCACGAGTCCAACTCTACCAATTTTATCAAAATTCGACACCATGTATCCACTCAAATCCCTAAATTAAACTCTCCAAATCCCTAGTCTCTAACTCCCAAATTCTACCTTAAATACACACAAACTAGGTGGGAATCAATGGGAAAAGAAGCATATTGATCGAAAATGAGCACAAGAGACTTACCTCAAGAAATTCCTCGAAAATGCTCTCAATAATCGCCAAGACCCAAGCTCAAAATGTTTAAAATGAAGCAAAATTGTGAAACCTTGTATTTAAGTGTTCTTCCCAGCACTTACGCTTCTGCGGAAACATAGCTGCATCTGCGGCGTCGCAGAAGCGACAACATACCCACTTCTGCGGTTTCCCTCGCTCCTTCGGTCTCTTCATCCGCTCTTGTAGACTGGCTTCTGCGGGACTCCAAGTCGCTTCAACGGTCCTAGCTTCCTTGCCAAATTCCGCTTCTGCGGGTGCGCGTCTGCGAAAACTCGTTTGCTTCTGCGGACAGGCCTTCCAAGCACTCGTGTGCTTCTGCGATCAACCTTCACACCACACCTGGGACCATAGGTCATTTCCTCCAGCCCTCTACGCCAAAATGCTCGCTTCTGCGAGCTCGCACCTGCGGTCAATCTTTCGCAGGTGCGATTACTCCAGAACTGGTGCACTTCATCCATTCTCACAAGTCCAAATTGATCTGTTAACCATCCGAAAACCGCCCGAGGCCCCCGAGACCTCGACCAAATATACCAACCAGTCGTAAAACATCATAAGAACTTAGTCGAGCATTTAAATCATATCAAATAATGCTAAAAACATGAATTGTGCATCGATTCAAGCCTAATGAACTTTAAGCATCAAACTTCTACATCCGATGCTGAAACCTATCAAATCAAGTTTGATTGACCTCAAATTTTGCACACAAATCATAATTGACATTACGGACCTACTCCAACTTCCGGAATTGGAATCCGATCCCGATAGCAAAAAGTCTACTCTNACATGACAATTACATATATTAAGGCAACTCAATTAAGGAATTTAAAAAAAGACTACTCAGCAAGGGCCAAAATTTCCACAATTAGCCCGTGTACGCACTCGTCACCTCGTGTACACGGTTCTCACATATCATAAATTATTACAACAATACCAAATCCTAAGAGTATTTCCCCCACACAAGGTTAGACAAGTCACTTACCTCAAATCTCGCTCAATCAATCGATAAGGATGCCTTTCTTTCAATTTCCGACTCTGAATGGCCAAACTCTAGCCAAAAGCAATTACACACTATAACTACAACTACAAGAAACTAATTTAAATTATGAAACTACGACTTTAGCAAAGAATCGAAAAATTGCCCCAAAAGGTCGACCCGAGCCCACGTCTCCAATTGGGTAAAAGTCACCAATTATGAACACCCATTCGACCACGAGTCCAACTCTACCAATTTTATCAAAATTCGACACCATGTATCCACTCAAATCCCTAAATTAAACTCTCCAAATCCCTAGTCTCTAACTCCCAAATTCTACCTTAAATACACACAAACTAGGTGGGAATCAATGGGAAAAGAAGCATATTGATCGAAAATGAGCACAAGAGACTTACCTCAAGAAATTCCTCGAAAATGCTCTCAATAATCGCCAAGACCCAAGCTCAAAATGTTTAAAATGAAGCAAAATTGTGAAACCTTGTATTTAAGTGTTCTTCCCAGCACTTACGCTTCTGCGGAAACATAGCTGCATCTGCGGCGTCGCAGAAGCGACAACATACCCACTTCTGCGGTTTCCCTCGCTCCTTCGGTCTCTTCATCCGCTCTTGTAGACTGGCTTCTGCGGGACTCCAAGTCGCTTCAACGGTCCTAGCTTCCTTGCCAAATTCCGCTTCTGCGGGTGCGCGTCTGCGAAAACTCGTTTGCTTCTGCGGACAGGCCTTCCAAGCACTCGTGTGCTTCTGCGATCAACCTTCACACCACACCTGGGACCATAGGTCATTTCCTCCAGCCCTCTACGCCAAAATGCTCGCTTCTGCGAGCTCGCACCTGCGGTCAATCTTTCGCAGGTGCGATTACTCCAGAACTGGTGCACTTCATCCATTCTCACAAGTCCAAATTGATCTGTTAACCATCCGAAAACCGCCCGAGGCCCCCGAGACCTCGACCAAATATACCAACCAGTCGTAAAACATCATAAGAACTTAGTCGAGCATTTAAATCATATCAAATAATGCTAAAAACATGAATTGTGCATCGATTCAAGCCTAATGAACTTTAAGCATCAAACTTCTACATCCGATGCTGAAACCTATCAAATCAAGTTTGATTGACCTCAAATTTTGCACACAAATCATAATTGACATTACGGACCTACTCCAACTTCCGGAATTGGAATCCGATCCCGATAGCAAAAAGTCTACTCTCGGTCAAACTTCCCAAAAATCATCCAATTTACCAACTTTCGCCAATTGACGCTAAAATGACCTATGGGCCTCCAATTCAACATCTGAAAATGCTCCTAAGTCCAAAATCACCCTACGGAGCTATTGGAACCGTCAAAACTCTATTCCGGAGTTGTCTTCACACAATTCAAAATACGGTAAATTCGTAGAACTTAAACTCCCAATTTAGGAATTATATGTCCCATTTCACTCCGAAACCAAAAATAAATACCCCCGGCAAGTCACGTAACCACAAAATGAGATGGAGGAAGTAATAAACAGGGGTTCGGAGCTAATACTCTCAAAACGATCGGCCGGGTCGTTACATCCTCCCCATCTTAAAACAAACGTTCATCCTCGAACGAGTATAGAGACATTCCTGAAGTGGTGAAAAGATGAGGATAACCGCTGTGCATATCATGCTCGGTCTCCTAAGTCGCCTCCTCGACCGGATCACCCCTCCATTGCACCTTTACTGAAGCGATGTTCTTTGACCTTAACTTTTGGACCTAGCTGTCCAAGATGGCTAGTGGATCCTCAACTTAAGATAGATCATTGTCCAACTGGACCGAGCTGGAGTCTAACACATGAGACGGATCGCCGTGATATTTCCAGAGCATGGAAACATAGAATACTAGATGAACTGCAAAGAGACTAGGTGGTAGTGCAATTTTATAATCCACCTCTCCAACACTGTTAAGAATCTCAAAAGGCCCGATATATCTAGGGCTCAACTTGCCCTTCCTCCCGAACCTCATAACACCCTTCATGAGCGAAACCCAGAGGAAGACCCGCTCCCCAACCATGAATGCAATGTCGCGATACTTTCGATCCGCATAACTCTTCTGCCTGGACTGGGCTGTATGAAGTCAATCCATAATCAATTTAACCTTTTCCAAAGCATCTTGAACTAGGTATGTACCCAATAACCTAGCCTCTCCCGGCTTGAACCAACCACTGGAGACCGGCACCACCTACTATACAAAGCCTCAAACGGGGCTATCTGAATACTCGACTGATAACTGTAGTTGTAGGAAAACTCCGAAAATGGCAAGAACTGATCCCAAGCACCCCCCCAAAATCCATGATATACGCACGAAGCATATCTTCCAATATCTGAGGGTGCAATGTTGTACTCAATTCCACTCGAGTACCCAACTCACGTTGTACGGCTCTCCAAAACTGCGATGTAAACTGCGTACCCCTGTCAGAGATGATAGATACTAGTATGCCATAAAGCCTGACAATCTCGCGAATGTAGACCTAAGCTAGCTGCACCAAGGAGTAAGTAGTAACCACAGGAATAAAATGAGCTGACTTGGTCAATCTATCCACAATCACCCAAACAGCATCGAACTTCATCTGAGTCAGTGGGAGCCCAACAACGAAATCCATAGTGATCCGCTCCCATTTCCACTCTGGAATCTCTAACTTCTGAAGCAATCTACCCGGTCGATGATGCTCATACTTCACCTGCTGACAATTTAAGCACTGAGCTACATATTCCACTATGTCCTTCTTCATCTGCCTCTACCAATAGTGCTGCCTCAAGTCCTGATACATCTTTGCGGCACCTGGATGAATGGAGTACCATGAACTGTGAGCCTCCTAGAGAATCAACTCACGCAAACCATCTACATTATGCATACATAGCTGGCCCTACATCCGTAATACATTGTCATCTCTAGTAGTGACTTCCTAGGCATCCCCGTGTTGAACCGTGTCCTTAAAGACAAGTAGATAGGGGTCATCATACTGACACTCCCTAATACGATCATAAAGAGAAGACTGAGAAATCACACAAGCCAAAACTCGACTCGGCTCGGAAACATCCAAACTGACAAACTGGTTGGCCAAGGCCTGAACATCCAAGGCTAAAGGCCTCTCTGCTACTGATAGATATGCTAAACTGCCCAAACTCTCCTCCTTGCGACTCAAGGCATCGGCCATAACATTGGCCTTCCCGAGATGATAGAGAATGGTGATGTCATAATCCTTAAGCAGATCCAACCATCTCCGCTACTGAAACTTAAGATCCTTCTATTTAAACAGATGTTGTGGACTCCGGTGATCGGTGAAAACCTCACAAGGAACACCATACAAATAGTGCCACCAGATCTTCAAGGTATGAACAATAGCTGCTAACTCGAGGTCGTGGACATGATAGTTCTTTTCATGCACCTTTAGCTATCTAGACGCGTAGGCAATCACCCTACCGTCCTACATCAATACCAGGACGAGACCAATGCGCGACGCATCACAATATGCCATATAGGACCCCGAACTAGTAGGCAATACCAACACTGGTGTTGTAGGCAAAGCAGTCTTGAGCTTTTGAAAGCTCTCCTCACACTCCTTGGTCCATCTGAACGGAGCACCCTTCTGGGTCAATCTGGTCATAGGTGCTGCAACAGAAACCCTCTACAAATTGATGGTAATACCCCTCCAAGCCAAGAAAACTCTAGATCTCCGTAGCTGAGGACGGTGTAGGCCAACTTTGCAGTGCTTCAATCTTCTTCGGATCTACCTTAATCCCCTCACTCGATACTACATGACCCAAAAATTTTTGCATACAACTTCTTTTCTCTCAAGGTCTAAAGCACAGTCCTCAGGTGCTGCTCATGGTCCTCCCGACTCAGGGAGTACACCAAAATGTCGTCAATAAACACAATGATGAAAGAGTCAAGATAGGGCTTTAATACATTGTTCATCAAGTGCATGAATATTGTTGGGGCGTTGGTCAGCCCAAAAGACATCATGAGGAACTCGTAATGAATATACCGAGTCCTGAAAGCAATCTTCAGGATATCTGGCTCCCAAATCTTCAACTAATAATAGCTAGAATGCAAGTCGATCTTAGAGAACACTCTAGCACCCTGAAGCTGATCAAATAGGTCATCAATATGTGGTAATGGATACCTGTTCTTCACCGTAACCTTGTTCAACTGGCGATAATCAATACACATTGGCATAGAGCCATCCTTCTTCTTCAAAAACAAGACAAGAGCACCCCAAGGCAACACATTAGGCCGAATAAAGCCCTTGTCGAGCAACTCTTGCAACTATTCCTTTAATTCTTTCAATTCTGCTAGAGCCATATGATAAGGTGGAATAGAAATGGGCTGATTGCCCGGCAATAAACCAATGCCAAAGTCAATATCCCTGTCGGGCGGCATGCCCGGAAGATCTACCGAAAATACGTCTGGATATTCCTTCACTACTGGAATAGACTCGACGATAGGAGTATGAACACTAACATCCCTCACATAGGCCAGATACGCATCACACCCCTTCTCAACCATTAGCTGAGCTTTAAGAAATGAAACAACCCTGCTAGGAACATGATCTAAGGTACCTCTCCACTCTAGCCGCGGTAGACCTGGCATAGCCAACGTCACCGTCTTGGCATGACAATCAAGGATATCATGATAGGGTGACAACTAGTCCATGCCTAAAATAACATTGAAATCTAGCATACTAAGCAATAATAAATCGGCTCTGGTCTCATAACCACTAAGAACAATCAAACATGACCGATACACATGGTCAACAACAATAGAATCACCCATGGGTGTAGACACATAGACATGTGAACTCAGAGAATCACAGGATACGCCCAAATACAGACCAAAATAATATGACACATAGGAATAAGTGGAGCCTAGATCAAATAAGACTGATGCATCTCTATGACAGACCAGAACAATACATGTGATGACAGAATCGGATGTAACTGCCTCCATCCTAGATGGAATGGCATAATATCTGGCCCGGTCTCCCCCTCTATGGCAACCTCTACCTGTCTGACCTCCACCTCTAGTTGGCTGTGAAGGTGGAGTGGTAGCTGGTGCTGTAACCATAGCTTGAGGACCTTATGGAACACGCGGTGCCTGAGAAATTTGTGGAGGTGTACCCCTCCTAAATATGGGGCAATCCCTCACCATATGGTGAGTGTCACCACACTCAAAATAAGCTCTCGGAGGACGTGGCTGTTGTGGCTGGCTCGTGACTGATCGGCTAGACTAACTACTGAAGGCACCCCGTACAGAAGGTACACTAGACACTAACGATGTGTAATAGGAATCTTGGGGCCTAGGAGTGGCAGGAGCACCGCTAGCGACTGGAAGTGCTGAATGAACAGGGCGACCCATATAACCCCTGCCCTGACAAGCTGCAGCTGGAGAACGATTACCATTATAAGTGCCAGACTTTCAAGACCTCTTGGCCTCTCTCTCCTCTCTCTCTCCCGAGTCAGCATACCCTCCAACCTCCTAGCAATCCCTACTACCTGCTGGAACGCAATATCCATCTCCAACTCTCAGGCCATGCTAAGTTTAACAGTAGCAACCAAGGCTGGTGCATGCCTAACCAAATCATTGAATTGGACCGCATACTTTGACACAGTCATAGAACCCTGGCGCAGCTGCTCAAACTCTGCGCGCCATGCATCTCTGAGACTCTGGGGAACATACTCCTTCAAGAACATATCTGAGAACTGAGTATAAGTGAGTGAAGCTGCCTCGGCTGGACTACCCAACTCATAAGCTCGCCACCACTGATAAACTGCTCCTCTAAGATGGAACGTAGTGAAAGAAACCCCACTAGTCTCCGCAACACCCATATTATGGAGGATACGGTGGCACTCCTTAAGAAAACCATGGGCATCCTCTGATGCTAATCCATTGAAAGTAGGAGGGTGGCACTTCTTGTACCTCTCAAGCCTGAGCTGCTCCACCTAAGAAACTGTTGTCCTAACCTCGGGCTGAACTGGAGCTACCGGCTGCATTTGTACGACCTCTGGAAATCGGTCGACCTGGACCCGCTGCTCTAGAGTACCGGCGATGGGAGTATGTGCTCCCCCCCCAGCCTGAGATGTGGTATGAGCAAGTGGTATCAATCCTGCCTGCACAAGGTGCTGAAGATGCTCAGAAGATAGGCTAAAGACTCCTGGAGGGCTGGTGCAGTAACAGGCGTCTCAGGTGCCTGCCGCCTCCAACTGGAGCTACTGGTGGCTCCTCTGTAGGAGCTCGTGCGGGTGCTCTGGCTGCACCACGTGGACGTCCTCGACCTCTACCCCGGCTTCGACTTCTTCCTCACGCGGATCTAGCAGGGGGCGCGGTTGTCTGGACATTTGATCCTGTTGTACGTGTCCTCACCATCTGTGAGAGAATAGAAAGACAAAAATTTAGAATCCGAGGTCAAAATCTCACACGATAAGCAATCAAAGAAGTGAAGCTTTTCCTAACAATTCCAGAGCCTCCCGAAGATAAGTACAGACGTCTCCGTACCGATCCGCGAGACTCTACTAAACCTGCTTGTGACTCATAACACCTATGAACCTAGAGCTCTGATATCAACTTGTCACGACCCCAATTTTCCTCTGTAGGATATCGTGATGACACCTAGTCTCTAAGACTAGGTAAGCCTAACAATTCGGAATAACTGAATATAAAACTGAACTCAAATCTCAACACATGAAATATAAATAGAAACTGCAATTCAAATAATTACAACTCCCAAAAATCTGGTAGAACGAAGCCACAAGCTTCTAAGAGAAAATACTAAGTGTCTCTATACATCAGAGTCTAAAGAGAATGAGGAAAACAACATAATAAGGATAGAGGGGGACTCCGAGGTCTGCGGACACTGGCAGATATACCTTGAAGTCTCCACATACGGTCCAACTCACTGGTATCTAGACTGGTAGGAAGAACCTGGATCTGTACAAAACGATGTGCAGAAGTATAGTATGAGTACGCCATAATAGTAGCCAGTAAGTGCCAAGCCTAACCTCCGTAGAGTAGGGACGAGGTCAGGTCAAGGCCCTACTCGATAAAAGGAAATGAGACAGAAAATATAATAATACAATGTAATGACTGAGAAATGAATAACGAGAAATATACAGCAAGGTAATAACACAGCAAATAGAGGTAAACAATAGGAGCGCTCCCGAGGTATCGCCTCGTAGTCCCAAATGTAAATACACAATAGGGGGATCTCCCAAGGTACCGCCTCGTAGTCCCAAAAGTAAATATGCAATAGGGGGATCTCCCGAGGTACCGCCTCGTAGTCCCAAAATTAAATATGCAACAGGGGATCTCTCGAGGTACCGCCTAGTAGTCCCAAAAGTAAATACACGACAAGTGGATCTCCCGAGGTACCGCCTCGTAGTCCCAAAATTAAATATGCAACAGGGGATCTCTCGAGGTACCGCCTAGTAGTCCCAAAAGTAAATACACGACAAGTGGATCTCCCGAGGTACCGCCTCGTAGTCCCAAAATTAAATATGCAACAGGGGATCTCTCGAGGTACCGCCTAGTAGTCCCAAAAGTAAATACACGACAAGTGGATCTCCCGAGGTACCGCCTCGTAGTCCCAAAATTAAATATGCAACAGGGGATCTCTCGAGGTACCGCCTAGTAGTCCCAAAAGTAAATACACGACAAGTGGATCTCCCGAGGTACCGCCTCGTAGTCCCAAAATTAAATATGCAACAGGGGATCTCTCGAGGTACCGCCTAGTAGTCCCAAAAGTAAATACACGACAAGGGGATCTCCCGAGGTACCGCCTCGTAGTCTCAAAAGTAAATACACAACTCATAACCCATGAAACAACGAATTTACAGCAAGGAATCATACAGTTAAAGCCTAAATACAAGATCACAGAGGAAAGTAATTCAACTAAGCATGTTGCACAAATTTCAAGTAAAAGTTAAGATATGTAGACATGCGATAATAGGATAAACATGATAGCTACACATGCTAAGGCAACTTAGTTAAGGAATTTAAAAGAAGACTACTTAGCAAGAGCCACAATTTCCATAATTAACCTGTGTACGCACTCGTCACCTCGCATACACGGCGCTCACATATCATAAATTATTACAACAGTACCAAATCTGAAGGGGATTTCCCCCATACAAGGTTAGACAAGTCACTTACCTCAAATCTCGCTCAATCAATCGATAAGGATGCCTTTCCCTCGATTTTTCGAATCCAAACGGCCCAAATCTAGACAAAAGCAAACACACTATAAATATAACTACAAGAAACTAATTTAAATAATGGATCTATGACTTTAGCAAAGAATCGAAAAATCGCCCCAAAAACGTCGATCCGAGCCCACGTCTCGAAATCGGGTAAACGTCACCAATTACGAACACCTATTCGACCACGAGTCCAACCCTACAAATTTTACCAAAATCTGACACCAAGTCTCCACTCAAATTTCCAAATTAAGCTCTCCAAATCCCTAGCCTCAATCTCCCAAATTCTACCTTAAATACACACAAACTAGCTGGAAATCAATGAGGAAACAAGATTATTGATCGAAAATGAGTAATGCTCTCAAAACTCGCCAACACCCGAGCTCGAAATGTTTAAAATGAAGCAAAATCGTGAAACCTTTTATTTAAGTGTTCTGCCCAGCACTTCCGCTTCTGCAGAAACTTAGCCACATCTGCGGCATTGCGAAAGCGACAACATACCCGCTTCTGTGGTTTCCCTCACTCCTGCGGTCTCTTCATCTGCTCTTGCGGACTCGCTTCTGCGGGCCTCCAAGTCGCTTCAGCGGTCCCAGCTTCCTTGCCAAATTTTGTTTCTGCGGATAGGCCTCCCAAGCACCCGTCCGCTTCTGCAATCACTCGTTTGCATAAGCGACTCCGCTTCTGAGGCCTTCACACCGCACCTGCGATCATAGGCCATTTCCTCCAACCCCGCATCTACGCCAAAATGCTCGCTTCTGCAAGCTCGCACCTGCGGTCAATCTTGTTTGCTTTTTAACATCTCCATGTATAAAATTTATCTTTCTTTGAAAATTAATAATCATAAAATACAATTAAAATACTAATTAATCTAATATTATATCAATAAAATATATATTTTTAAAAATATGATAGTTAGTGGTGGTGATGACTAACTGTGATGCATGGGAATGCTGACTAGAGGCGTTGGTTGATGGTGGTGCTTCTGATTAGTAGCTAGTAGTAATTGGTAGTGATGGAGATTATGGTTGAGAATGGTGGCGGTAATAATTAATAATGGTGGGTAATTGTGGTGGTAGTTTATAATGGTGGGCAGTGTTGGCTATGGTTGTTCATTGCGATGGGTTGTTTAGTTATGGTAGTTGAGGTGGATGAATTTATGGTTGTTCATTGCGATGGGTTGGTTAGTTGTGGTAGTTGAGGTGGATGAATTTATGGTTATGGTTGAGAATTATGGTGGTAGGGGTAGTGGGGATTCTGGGTGGTGGTTGTCGATAATGGTGGCGGCTATGATTGAGGATGAGGAGGAGGTGGTGGTGGGTGGAATGGTAATAGTTGATAATGGTAGGCGGTAGTGGCAATTAATGATGAATATAGATGATAGCATCTTAATGAAATTAAGTCTTTGTTATAGGTCTTCATCATACAGACCCATTAAGTGGTTGTGAAGTAAAAAAATAAACAAACTTAATGATTAAGATTCAGACTTTATAAAAAAACGCACTTAATGTATGAGATCTGAATGATTAAGATTCAGACCTTCATTAAATACAAACAAATGAGGCCTAAATCACATCAAACAATGCTAAAACACGAATCGCGCATCGATTCAAGCCTAATGAACTTTAAAACTTCAAACTTCTACATCTGATGCTGAAACCTATCAAATCAAGTCCGATTGACCTAAAATTGGCACACGAGTCATAATTGACATTACAGACCTACTCCAACTTCTGAAATCGAAATCCGACCCTAATATCAAAAAGTCCACTCCCGGTCAAACTTCCCAAAAATCATCCAATTTACCAACTTTCGCCAATTGACGCTAAAATGACCTATGGACCTCCAATTCAACATCCGAATACGCTCCTAAGACCAAAATCACCCTACGAAGTTATTGGAACCGTCGAAACCCCATTCCGGAGTTGTCTTCACACAAATAAAACTACGGTAAATTCCGACAACTTAAACTCCCAATTTTGGGATTATATGTCCCGTTTCACTCCGAAACCAAAAACAAATCCCCCCGGCAAGTCATGTAACCACTAAATGAGATGGAGGAAGCAATAAATAGGGGTTTAGGGATAATACTCTCAAAATAACCGGCCGGGTCGTTACAATAATAGAATAAAACGCAATAATTAAATGATTCCTTAACAAAATAACAAATTAGAAGTCCCCAAATATCACATGTTAATCTCAACAAGCAAGGGAAAACATGTATTTACAAATTCTCAAGTCATGAATGATATATTGAGTATAATCGGACTCCTAGCGACAACACGCACGAGTTATGCTGAGGTTGTACGGTCCGATCCATAACAATCGTGTATATACATTATCGAGGTCGTACGCCCCGATCCATGGATGCATAACATTATATATATATAAATATTGCCGAGGCGTTCGGCCCGATCCATAGGAATAGAAAAACTCTTCGGACTATGAATTATGTGTTTACAACTCCAAGGTAATTAGCCCATAAAAGAATATAAATTTCCATCAATAATTAAATATTCCGCCAAATCTCTTAGTAATGAAGCTCGATTTAACATGATCTTTAACAAAATTTTACTTATTAATACAAGCATTTAAACTAGCAAGTTGAGTTCAAATAGTGCAAGTAATTGCATAATAAAGTCCTATGTCTATCCGGACATAACATGAATTTTAGCTACGCACGGACTTTCGTCACTTCGTGCGTACGTAGCACCCACAATTAGTAGAAAAATAAAAATTTAAATACAGATGGGGTAAATTCCCTCTTACAAGGTTAGGCAAGAGATTTACCTTGCTCCAAGTCCACTTTTCGGTCCACAAATCACACTAAAATCCTCAAGTCGGTGCCGAGCAATTCGAAACTAGCCAAAGGTTGTACAAACTAATCAATATTTGCTCAAAAGTTCATAATTTAACTATTAGAGTAATTACCCAACCCAATTTGGAAGAATCCTAAAATTCACCCTCGGGCCCACGTACCCAAGTTCTAGAAATATTTGTGAATAAATATTACCCATAACCTCAGGAACACAAATATATAATTTCTACCCAATTCCATAATATTTTGTGGTCTAATCCCAGTTTTATCAAAACCTATGTTTTTCAACAAATTCCTAAAATTTTCACATTTTATATGTCAACAATCTACCCATAATCTATGTATTTAACTTACATTGTATAAACATTACTTACCTTCAATAGCTAGGTAAACAACCCCCGCCAAGAAGCTCCAAAATCGTCCAAGGGAAATGAAAATAAGAGAAATGGCCTAAGTCCCGATTTTAATAAAGACACTGCCCAGATTTTCCCTCTTCGCGATCGCGAAAAGGGCCTTACGATCGCAAAGGAAAAGCCTGCCCCGGCCCTGAAAACCTTCATCGTGAACGCGACAGGGTCCTCGTGATCGCGAAGGCTAGCCCAACCCAAGCATCGCAAATGCAATCCTCCCTTCGCGAACGCGAAGGGCAACGACCCACTGACCCCTGGCACTATAACCCTTCTACACGAACGCGACGTGGCCATCACGAACGCGAAGGCCACAGGTCCTGAAGCCTCGCGAAAATGGTCTGTTGATCGCGACCGCGTAGGGTAAATTGCCCAACTCCCCAATTCCTTCTACGCGAATACGAGACAACCTCTGCATTCGCGAAGAATGAAACCGGAACCAGCATATCAGAAGTTTTGGACTTAGCTCCGAGCAGTCCGAAACACACCCGACTCACCTGGGACCCCGTCTAGCTACACCAACAAGTCCATAAACATAATACGGACCTCCCCGAACCATCGGAGCATGTAAAACAACAACGGAACTAAGAATCGCACCCCAAAACCAAACTGAATCAACTTATGAACTTCAAACTTCTCAACTAGCTCCGAACGCGCTGAAAAATACTTAGACTACTCGGAATGACACTAAATTTTGCGTACAAGTGATAAATCACCATACAGAACTATTCCTAGGCTCCAAACTAAATTTAAAGAACCACAAAACCTTCATTGAACCAACTTTCAACATTAAGCGCTGAAACGCTCTCGGATCACTCGAAACCCGATCTGAACACACGCCCAAGTACAAAATCATCATACGAACCTATTGGAACCATCAAATTCCGGTTTCAAAGTCGTTTACTCACAATATTGACTCAAGTCAAACTTGGCAATCCTACGCCATTATTAAGGAACTAAGTATTCCAATTTCAACCTGAACCCTTCCAAACCTAAAGCAACCATCCCCACAAGTCATAAAATAGTAAAACCACATACGGAGAGTCTCAATTAGGGGAGCGGGGATCTAAAAAGTAAAATGACTGATCGGGTCGTTACAATAAAGCTCCAAACAATTTGGAGATTAAAAAATTATTTAAAAAAAAGAAAAGAAAAGAGAAAATGATTAAAAAAACCAAATACACAAAAAAATTAACTACCTAAAATTAACTACTCAAACATGAGTGAGGTTGGTTTAGGTTAGATAAGTTTTTTAATCATTTTATTTTTTCTTTTTAAAAATAAAAGGTGTATTTATTCATAAAATATTATTTAGAATAATAGAATAAATTATAAAATAAGAAATATATTTCAATAGTAATACAATATATATCTTCAATTATATTTAAAAAAAAATAACATATAAAATTATTAAACAAAGTAAGATGTTAATAATATTTTTTATTAACAATGAAATTATACTAAATATGGATAATATAATTAAAAATAATACGGAACAAAAAAATTATTCGATGGCTATATATGTCCCTTTAATTTAATAGAAATTTTATTAATTAAAATTCAGACAATATTATTGAGAACAATAGAATAAAAGTTAAAATAAAAAATATTTCAAGAGTAATAAAATATATATCTTCTATTATATTATAAAAAGAAAGTAGTAGACAAAAATATTAAACAAAGTAATATGCTAATAAAAATTTTTATTAATAATACAATTATACTAAATATTGGATAATATAATAAAGAACAATACAAAGCAAAAAAGTTATTCGATGACTATATAAGTCCCTTTAATTTAATAGAGAATTTATTTATTAAAATTCAAAAAATATTATTGAGAACAATAGAATGAAATTCAAAATAAAAAAAATATTTCAAGAGTAATAAAATATACATCTTCTATTATATTGTAAAAAAAGAAAATAGTAGACAAAAATATTAAATAAAGTAATATATTAATAAAAATTTCTATTAACAATGCAATTATACTAAATATTGGATAATATAATAAAGAAAAATACATAACAAAAAACTTATTCTATGCCTATATAAGTCCCTTTAATTTAAAAATATTTTATTCATTAAAATTCAGATAATATTATTGAGAAAAATAGAATAAAATTTAAAAATAAAAAGTATTTCAAGAGTAATAAAATATATATCTTCTATTATATTATAAAAAAAAGTAGTAGATAAAAATATTAAACAAAATAATATGCTAATAAATATTTTTATTAATAATGCAATTATACTAAATATTGGATAACATAATAAAGAAAAATATAGAACAAAATATTTATTCAATGACTATATAAGTTCATTTAGTTTAATAAAAAATTTATTATTAAATATATAGTAGTGACAAATAAGATGATAAATAAAATTTATTAATACAATATGAACTAATATATTTAAACAAATCCTATCACAATTTCCTTTAATTAATATTGATAGTGTATGTAAAAAGTTGAGGTTGGGGGCTCTTTCAAACCGCAAAGTTTGCCACGATGACCGCTTTGCAGTTTTCAGAATTCCTAATAACGGACACGTACCTATGTTCTCAGTTCCACGCGTCAGTTTTTCTCTTAAGTTTACCCCATAAACCAGCTCTTCTACAAACACAAAAAACTCACTTCACGGTTCTCCTTTTACTCCGTTTTCTTGCAAAGTTTTGCCTTTTGGTGTAGTTGGGTTTTGTTTTAGATTTTTTCAAAAATGAACAGTAACTTGGAGACTCGATCATTGCTCCATGGCTTTGACAAGGGAGGTTTCTTTGATTTGGGAAATCCTCTTCTCAACCGTATTGCTGAAAGCTTCGTCAAAGCTGCCGGGGTACTCATATTCTGTTCACAACATGAACTGCCATTTGTGTCCTTTTTAAATTCTTAATTTGTGTTTTTTGTTATTTATTGTGGTTGTTTACATTATCAGATTGGTGCTGTTCAAGCGGTTGCTCGTGAGGCTTATTTCGCTGCTTCTGAAGGTGAGCCTATTTTTTATCCGTTTTGCTCCTTTTGTTTTAAAATATCTAGTGTGCAAGTTGTTCAGATTTTTAGAGTTTATAGAGTAGTTGAAGTTGAATGGATCTTTTAGGTGCAAATGGAGATAGTACCAGCATACCACCAGAGATCACTGGTCCCAAGAGGAATCGATTTCCAGACCTTAGAGGTAAATATCCTAGTGTATTTCACTCATTAATAATATATATAGTATGTTCTACTTGTGCCATGATTGTCAGTGGCCCTCAGTCCTACATTAGTTGGGAATAGTGATGTGAAATGTATGTATTCATTCGTCAATGTTTCAACTTTACGTGAATTTGCTGCTAAACGTTTTGGGGTTTGGGTCTATCTAGCAACATTGCACCGGTATGAGTTTAGCTAAGATCCATGATTGTTGAGCTTACATAAAAGTGAGCATAAACTGGATGGGTAATTGAATAATGTTTTGAAAGCAATTCTTAATGCCTGATTGTGTAAATATTATTGTGATCTGATTGTGTAAATACTTTTTACATCATCACTGCATAGAGAACTTAAACTCTAGCTGCATGGATTACAACAACAACAACCCAGTATAATCTCACTAGTGGGGTTTGGGGAGGGTAGTGTGTACGCACACCTTACCCCAGGCTGTTTCCGATAGACCCTCGGCTCTCTCCCTCGAAGAACTCCCCACCTTACTCTTAGGGTGACTCGAACTCACAACTTTTTGGTTGAAAGTGGAGGGTGCTCACCACTAGAGCAACCTCCAAGCTGCATGGATTGAGTTGTTAAAATCAACTGTATAGAACTGACTTAAACTCTAACTGCATAGAACTCAAACTCTATATATACAAAACCAAAGGTGCTTTGCAGTTCAAAATTGAAGGATGACTGATTGTATATGATAACACTACGATATATGCTCTTTCATTCTAAACCATTCACCATCTATGCCTAACGATGTGGAAATTTGACCATAACTAAGATATGATCTCATCTTATATATGGTAATGAAATTTGGAAAGAATATTTTTGGTGTCTGGCGGTCAAAGGTTAGAAAAGTATCATCATCTTTGCATTTGATTTTGTAAATCATAATTACTACTTTCGTAGAACTTCTAGAGGAATATCTATTGAGAACAGAATAGTGACTAAGCTATAGATATTACATATCAATTTTATTTTTGGCAAAAATTTCTAATGCACAACTTCAGCTTATAAAGGTGAAACAATTAATAGAACGACCCTGCCTCTATATAGTAATATAGAGACAGTAATACCAAATTCACTTGTTCATTCATGTGACATTGCTTCTACTTGTTTAAGGCATGGCCTGATTTAAAGTTCAAAAAATGTCAAATCAAATTGGACTGCAAGAATGATAGTGAAAAATTTGGGGTTATATGTCTTTTTATGCATAAAGGCAGAATATAACCTTAGATGTAATGAAAATGTGGAACATGCATTTGTCTACTTGTCGTCGTGAATTAAGATATTCTAATTAGATGTAAGCCAATGCTTTTTTAGTGTCGGGGTACTTGAATGGTCTTAGGTTACTGAAATAAGTTGTAAAATACTGTGGAACTTTCACATAAAAACTTTTTTGTTTAAACCTTGTTCGATACATCATCGGAGTTATATTTTGTGGATACATAAGCTATCAGATTATTCATTTTCTTGTAATATTTGATGCAGGGGAGACTAACAGAAAGTCAATTGAGGCCCTGGTAAGACAATTCAACTTTTTTGCATCTTGTGGTTTTTCGGATATGTTAATGCAACCAATAAACCCTCCATCTCCACCTCAGAAAGAAGAGGAAAATTAAAAATGTGTGTAAAGTTGAAGATCGGTGACGTAGTGGATTACCTAGTTTGTTGTTGATTGAACGACACCTTGATGTTGGGATGGAGAAATTATGGATGGTTGTAAAAGATTGCTTTTCATTTGTAAGTGGATATGTTGAAGCTTTGCTGAACAGTAAAATTATCTTTTGCCTTCTTTTCAGGTAAAGAGCACCGGAAAAGAGTCCGTTCAATGGGGTGAGCCTACTATTAGGAAAAACATTATTTTATGCCATCATTTTATTATTGTTCGCCTGCGGTGGATGGTAGGGGAGTTATTCTGGTCGTGAAAGAAAGTCATACATTGCATTCATATATTATGTATCTACTTTGCCTCTGAATGTTGCACATGAAAGTTTTAATTCACTTCTGCAGGACTAGCTGCAGGGATGTACTCTGGTCTTACTTATGGATTGAAGGAGGCTCGTGGAGTTCATGATTGGGTCCGTTTTCCTTCCTATTGATCCTATGTTTCCCCTGTTGGCAAGTTATTGCTCATTTACCGGTGAATATGTATTAATTCTTTGGTTCATTCTTCTGTTTGTCCTAGAATTAGTTGGTTCACATATAGTAAACTCACTTGGTTCATGTCCATTTCAAAGGCAACTTAAACCTTCTTGACTAGAGTTGATTCATGGGGGTACACTGCGAATGAATTTTGACTTCACATACTGGGTCCCCTATTTTGGCGGTGAACACTTTGTTCTAGGACAAATGTTTTTGGTAGACTGTCTGTATTGTAAGAATTCATCATAGTTTTGCATTGGCTCTCAACCTACCGCAACCATCCTCCTTTATCCAGGTCTATGGCCGGCAATGTATGAGCTTGGGTATGAGCTCATACAGGCAGTTGTGGGCAATAGTGCTCAAGTCACTCGCCATCCATTTCAAATCGGGGGCGTAGTAGTAGTTGTTGTGTATATCTTCTGTGGACTATTTTGAAATTGTCTAAATATTGCAAGATTTTCCTTCCGCAGAAAAATAGTGCTTTGGCGGGAGCAATAACTGGTGCGGCTTTGGCTTTGACACTGGAGGATCGTTCTCATGAACAGGTGGTGCAGTGTGCTATTACAGGAGCAGCTATCTCTAGTGCTGCGAATCTGCTTACAGGAATATTCTAGGCTGATAGTAGAATTTGTTTAACTGGAGACTTGTTACTACTTTGTTTCAATGGCACTGCACTAGGCATTTTAACTTTTATATACATGGATAATGCTGCTTTCGAGTCGATTTTGTGGCATCTTTTGTGCTTATTATTAGGGTATTAATTATAAGGTTTTGACGCAAAATAATAGATTGATGTCTCCCGTTGAGAGAATTGTGGATGGGTTAGCTTCTTTCAAGGCTATTGTTGAATAAGATTACAGAACAGATGAATGCATGGGATTGGGACTTGGATGTACCGTCTTGGGTGATATGAAATTTTGGAGATGAGGTGTCGAATTTGGCCTAGTGTTTAGCAAAGCTGGTTGAAAGTTTAAAGTCTTAATAAGAAGTCCAGTATCTTCTCTTATAATAAGAAGGAAAAAAGAACTAGCAGTATTGGCTGCAATGTCAAGGTCCTAGAATGAGACGTCCAACACTGCCTGTGCCAGTTTTGGTTTTGTTTTTGCTAAAACGGAAATATTATTAAAACCTAAGAAAGACAGGTAGTAGAGTTTGTACATAAGGGGACTGTTCTTCTTAGACAAGTGTTTGAACAATCTTTATTGAAAGCAAGTAAAGCATAAGGCGGTGGTTCTTCGATGACAACGTTGTTGGCCAGTACGAGGAGCTAAGGTCATGCCATGTTTTGCCGGGAGATCCGCTACATTGTTTGCTTCACGGTAGATATGCTTAAGTTCCGGTTGTCGCAGCTGTGTCATCAATAACCTGCAATCCATAAGAGGTAAGTAAAGATCAGAACCGGTGTCAATCATCATTTGCAATATTTGAGAATCTGTTTCTATCTGTAGTGGATAGAAGTGTAAGTCCTGAGCAATTTGCAATCCTAGCAACAAAGCATGGAGTTCTGCTTCAAGTGCCGATGAGAAAATGAGGTGAGTAGTAAAACCTCGGATCCATTGACATTGATGGTCTCGAAACACTCCCGCAGCACCCGCAGTTTTGGTGTTGGAGTTAAAGCCACCATCAATGTTTAATTTAAGTAAATGTGACGTGGGAGGGTGCCATTTAATATAATGAGCAGTCGATATGTGAGGTAAGGCATGGGGTTCTTAGATAGTGAAATTCTATCACATGGAACATAATATTTTTTACCGAGACATGATCGTGTAAATTGTGGAAAAGGTTATGGTTACGAGTAGTCCAGATGTGCCACAGAATGAAAGGGACAAGCTGAGCTATAGAAACTTCAATTCCGTGGTAGATGAATGGAAGGTGGGTGCGTGTACACTGATCTTTAAGCCATTCAGAGAAAGATGTTGCATGCAAGTTAATAGGGAAAAAGTTCCATACATTATGAGAATTGATGCATTCAAAGAATAAGTGTTTGAGGGATTCGATTTTAGTAGGACAGGAATGACAGAAAGGGTGGGGAAGCATGTTAATAAATGAAAGGTATGGAGCAATCGGTAGTCTGTTAAGTAGTAGTAGCCAAAGAAAAGTTTGAATTTTAGGTGGGATATGGAGGGACCAAACTCATTGGATATTTGGTGGATTAGCAGGAAGGTTGCCACGGGTGTTAAAGATATAAGTGAGATGCGGATTTAGCAGAAAACAACCCTGAATTGTTCGGAAACCAACAAAAGTCATCAGTGCGCGATGAAGTTGGATTAAAGTAAGTACTATGGATGAAAAGTGAGATATCGACAGGTAGTTCAAAGGAGAGGACACTAGTATTCCAATTTCCATTAAGAAGAAGGTGATCTTGTTTAAGATATTGCTCAGTATGAGTTAAAGGACTGTAAATAAGACTGCGAAAAGGAGAATTATTTGGAAGCCAAATGTCATTCCAGACGTTAATGATTGTGCCATTGGCGATGTGCCATTTAAGGCCTTGCGCAAGGAAAGAGTTGCCTTGAAGAAGAGCTCGCAAAGTGGGGGAGGTTCTTCGCCTTGGAAGAATAGATGTGCAATTTGAAGAGGGGAGATTATATTTAGCAGTGATGACACAGGGATTTGGGATGACGGCGAAAGCGCCAAGCTAATCCAGCAATAAGAGCTAAATTCTCACCTATGGATTGGTGGATTCCCAATCCACCATAGGCACGAGGCAACGTAACTTGTTCCCAGTTAACAAGATGAATTTTACGTTTAGTAGTAGTGGAGCCCCATAGAAACTTTTGTTGAATTTTATCAATGTGGTTAGTAATTTTTGCATGAAGTAAAATATATTGCATTGCATATGTAGGTATGGAAGCAAGAACGGATTTAACTAAAGTAGTCCGACCCGCGAGGTTGAGAAATTTGGTCTTCCATACTTGCAGTCTATTGTTCATTTGGTCAAGGAGATATTGATAATCTGCACTCTTAGGTTGAAGCCTAGTGATTGAGAGTCCAAAGTATTTACCAACTTGATAAGAGGAACGCATATTTAAAATGTCAGAAATATCATCATCTTGGACGCTTTGAGGGATATTTGGCGAAAAGACAATGTAGGATTTGTTATTATTGATCTTTTGTCCTGCCAAGGTACCAAATGTTTGGACGACCTTATGGATTGCGACGGCATTTGCTGGAGTAGCTTCCGCAAAAAGAATTAAATCATCAGCAAAAAGAAGGTGAGAAAGAAGAGGGTCATTGCGGGATAATTTGAGAGGTGTCCATTCGTGATTATCAATAGAGAGGTAAATAATGCGAGTTAGAGTTTCCATACAGATGATAAACAAATATGGAGATAAAGGATCACCTTGACGGATGCTTCTCATTGGAGAAAAGAAGGGGGTAGGCTGTCCATTTATAAGGATAGATATAGTAGAGGATGAGACACAGTTCATGATGAGATTAATAAAGCAAGGTGGAAAATTTAAACTAGATAGGGAATATCGAATGAAGGATCATTCGAGGCGGTCAAAAGCTTTTTCAAGGTCGATTTTAAGAAGCATGTGACCCTGATTACCCGTTTTTGCATAGAAAGAGTGAATTGCTTCTTGAACAATAATAACATTGTCAGCACTTCGTCATCTGGGAATGAAGCTACTCTGATATGGGCTAATAATGGAATCAAGGTAAGGCCGAAGTCTGTGGACGATGATTTTAGTGATGATCTTATAGCTAGTATTACATAGAGCAATTGGGCAATATTGGGCAATCCGTTCGGGACTTTTGACTTTAGGTATTAAAGTGAGATGTGTTTGATTTAGTAAAGGAGGAATAGAGGAAAGGTCAAAGGTATCATGACATAATTTTAGAATAGCGGGTTGTAGATCATTCCAAAATTGATGGAAGAAGATTGGATACAAGCCATCAGGTCCAGGAGCTTTAAGAGGTTGGAAATATTGAATTGCTTGATAAATTTCAGTATCTATATGGGGTCGGGCCAGGTGTTGGGACATAGCAATTGTAAGAGCGTTGGGTGCGTGGATGGCAACTTGGTTGAGGCTTAGTAGAAGTTCAGTAGTGTAAAGATTGTGGAAATGAGTGATAATAATGTCATTGATGGTAGATTGGTCGAAGGTCCAATTACCTACAGTGTCATTAAGTCCGAAAATGCGATTTTTTCTTCGACGATGAACTGTAAAAAGGTGAAAAAATTTTGTATTCGCATCTCCGTCATGAAGATTTTGGACTCGTAACTTAAGTTTACAAAACTCTTCTTCGTTCTTTAACAGGAGATTAAATTGTTGAACAAGATTATCTTCCAAAGCAATATGAAAAGCAGATTTGTGATTTGGATCCATTTTTTGGAGACTTGCAATACGAGCTTGAAGAATTCATTTTTTGTGAAAGATATTACCGAAACATTGGGTATTCCAACATTGAAGAACTTCAGTAAAATGGTGAAGCGTAGGTAAATAAGTGTGGGAATGATGCCAAATAGTATTGACTAATGGAGCAAAGCTGGGGTGACTAGTCCATATGGTTTCAAAGCGGAATGATTTCTTAGGATGGCTAGTCGCCCTATTAAGGTTTAGTAAAATTGGACAGTATTCCGAATATGTATGTGGAAGGTGAATTACAGAAGAATCTTGAAATAGTTGGAGCCAATCAGAGTTAGACAGGAATCTATCTATTCGTTCTATGATTAGGGTGTTCCAAAATTTTCTATTATTGGTCCAGGTAAAACGTGAGCCAGTAAAACCTAAATCATGCATTCCAAGAGAATGAATACAATCCAAAAACACAGTTACTCTACTAATATTAATAGGGTTTCCTCCGAATTTTTTGGAGGCATTGGCTACTTCATTAAAATCACCACAGAGAAGCCACGGTCGAGGATAAGAAGTATTAAAATATTTTAAATTTTCCCAAAGTTGAAGTCTGTTGGCTAAAGAAGTGCTGGCATAAACAACAGATATAGTCCAAGGCGGGGATGAGGGGATTACCTATACGGTTGCATGAAGTTCTTGATTTGTGGCAACTAGGGGATCAACAATAACTTTCTCACTTTTCCATAATAGAACCATGCCTCCAGAGTAGCCATCTGCGCGAGCCTGCAAGATGCCCGAGAATCCAAGTTCTTCCTTGAAAGACTCATGTTCATAAAGTTTTGTTTCTGTCAAGGCTAAAATAGAAGGGTTATTCCATGATAATATAGCTTTAATATTTCGGATAAAAGCTGGGTTAGCCGCCCCGCTACAATTCCATAGAAGAATTTTTATTTGGTTAATTGATGAAATGGTGGAGCTGCCTCCCGGCGTCATTGATATTGCCAGTGTGTTGATAGAGGATGCAGTGGCTCATCTTCGTATAATTGAGGTGGAAGTGCCATTGTCAAGTCCGTCTCTGTTGTTTCCTGTCGAAGAAGGATTTGTTTCTCCTCCACCAATGGTATTGGCGAGACAGCCGTGAGGAAGAGTATTTTATACTTCTCTGGAATGTCCGCCAGGCATGCACGTAGATTTATAGTCATCTCCTTGATGTTGTGGTGATCCTTCACTAAAATCCTTCTTTCTGCATTTTGGAGAAGGGTCAAAGTAAGTGTCATTTTCAGTAGAAAATAGTCCAGGTTCGGTATCTCTGGGGTGTTTTGCTGCATTTCTTGTAATAAGGGGATCGAGGTGTGGGTTGTAGGGGACAATGTCCATTATGACAGTGGATTGTCGAGGCTTTCGATTTGAGAGGTTGTTGGTGACAAGTTGGGTGAGGTGAGTAGTGGAGGCGATAATATGGTTGGGGTTGCCATCTCCGTTAGAAGGTAATCGAGGTGAGAGTTTGATGGTGGAAAGTTCGGTAAGATGTGTAATGGGTGAGGAAGAGGAAGTTGAGCCTCCATCTATGATGGGGGAGGCAACGGTGGGGTGTCCTGCAATTATAGAAGTTGAAGAAGTTGCATGTTCTGCATGGTCAAACGGAGGGTATTGTTGAGCAGTTGAGTGATGGGATGAAACTGGGGTTGGCTTGTTGTTGAAATTATTTGGTGATTGTGGTTTGATACAATTTGTTCCTGATGTTCCAAGGGATAAGGGTTGGGGTAAGGAAGTGTAGAATGTGGTGGTGGGAACATCTGAAGGTAGTAAGTCATATTAGGAGTCAAGAGGGGGTACTGATAAATGGTGTAATGATGGATAGTGGGCGTGTATGTTGTTTCCTGATCTGAGTCGTCGCCCTCCTCTATTTGGTAGTAACGATGACGTTGATAGTGTCGAGGAGTACGCAGAGTCCTGTCTCCTTGGTAAAATGGATAGTGAGGCATTCTGTAAGGAAGAGGAAGGGTTGTTTGGAACTTGAGTTTGTGGTGTGAAAGGAGTAGTAGGAGTAGATAATGTAGTAAGAGACACAAAATGAGCCTTCATCGGATGGTCTTTGAAAGTATGAGCTGCTTTACATGGAGATTGTGAATTATAGGGTACTTGAGTACCTATAGAGTCTGTAGATATAGTTATTGCTTGATTTGCAATATGTGAATGTGGGATGGTGCATGTATTACCCATCACGAAGCAATTTAGAGGAGGTGTTGAGGTGAAGGTGTCAAGAGCATGGATGATAAAAGGATGGGAATTAGGAGTAACAGTGGTGTTAGAAGAATGAGTGAAAATTTGTGTTAATTCTTTGAGGTTGTCGTGAAAGGAGTTTGCCTTTGTTTAAAGACTTTTTCCTTTTTTTTGGTCAGTAATGACCTGTTTTTCTTTCATTTGTTGCATATTGGCATAGTGAGCAATAGCCTCAAAACTGATAGGGGGTGCAGTATAGGGGTTAAATGTGTGGGGGTCAGGGGTGATGTCCTGATGAGTAGAGAAGGGGTTTGTCATGTGGAGGGATGTGGTAGAGGAGGTGATTATAGGGTGTGTAGTGGAGGTGGATGTTTTGTCATTTAGTGGAGTATGAGGTGGTGCAAACGTGGCAGGCATTGGGTTATTTGGTGACTGTAATTTGTAATCAGGGGTAATTGGGGGCTGTCAGTAGGTTTTGGGGTTTCAAACCAATTAGTGCCGACGAGATTTGCTTCAGTGGCGGCTGCACTATGTAGGGGGATTTAGACAAATTTTGAGTGGTGGGGGTCTTGCATTTGGAGTAAGAAACAGTGTGCCAACCATTTTGATTATTTGTAGAGGGGTCTGTAGAGGGAATTTGAGATGGAGTGGAATTAGGCATCTTTATAGTGGAATGGTGGTGGGGAACGTGATTTTGGGCAGGAAGGTGAAAGATGTTCAATACAACAACAATTTAAACACATTGGTGTTGTAGTTTCATAGGTCATTTTCTGCAGATGAGTTCCAATGAGCACTTCTCGAGGAAGGGGTCTTATGATAGGTGAAAGTACACACAAGCGTGAATATCTTCCTCTGCTAGTAAGTGAAGTACTTGAGTCGATCTTCAACAGTGATCCAATCATGGTGTCGACATTTTTCAAAGTTTCAGTGTCATAGTATTCTGTGGGTAATTCAAGGAGACGAATCCAGATTGTGGATGAGTGATTTGTGTTATCAGCCGTGGAAAATTTTTGTTCCCAATTTCGTATTGTAATGTACTGTGAACCAAGGAACCAGGGTCCTTGGTGTAAAACATTGTGATAGTTGTGGGTATAGGTGAATCGGATAAGGTAATAATTTGCCCAAATCTATAAGGTTCAGTGGTTCGATAGGTTGCCATAGTAGTTGAAGCTTAGATTTGAGAAAATTACAACTGTATTTTCGTCCTAAAGGCTTTACAATGATAGTTTGTTGCCAATTGGTGTAAAGTCTGCTTTTATCGGCAGTGGTTATAGGGAAGAAGTGTGGGTGATTGGAGGGATTTTCTTTTTCATCAGAGAGGTCAAGATTTTGGAGGGACTGGTTAAGAATTTCAAAGGGAGAGGTTTAAGGAGAGGTCTTATTATGGGTTAATTTGTCACGAAAGCTGATATTACTCGTAATAGGTGCAGGATTGAGAGATTGATCAGGTTTGTTGGTGCTGCGATGTAATAAATCTGTTTCTTGGTCATTCATTTCTAAGTCAATGTTGGAATCCTTGTCAATAGCACTTATGTTGCTTCAATCATACGGAAATAGCCATTTTTGTCGATCTTTTTTTTTCTGATTTTTCTTTCTTTCTCTTTGTTCTTGGACTTCTCTTGTTTTTCCCTTTTCTTTTTTTCCTTTTCCTGAACTGTCACCTGGGTTTATAGAACTAGGGGAATAAAATTTACAGATAGGTATGAGGGAGCGTAGGTAAAGGAGAAAAGGGTGGGAGAAAGGTGATGATAGGTAGTATGTATAGTGTGGGGAGGATTATATTTGCACAAGATTTGGGGTTAAAGGAGTTGTATGTTGAATATGCAGGAGAGGTGTTCTTGGTTTGGATGCAGCTGCTTTAGAGAGAAAACTAGAGGAATACATCGAAGGCCTGTAACATTCTCCCATTGCCAGTTTTGGTATGCAGTAATGATGTTGAGTGCTATCTTTTGTCTTTCTTCATTTTTGTATTTTTGGATACTTATCTAATGATTTCGGATTTTATTCTGTGTTAGGATAATATTATAAAACGTGCATTTTTTTATAGTATTCTTTATGAAATAATTGTTTATCCATTTATTCAATTTACTAAAATTTATTTAAAATAGATTATATATTTATATGTGTGTTCTTTGCTTGTATAATAGATTATTTAGTGTATAGAGTTTAGTATATTTTGGATGTATTGAACGGGCATATTTTATACTGATTTAATAAAATAAATTTTTAGTTCGTATTTATACTCTTAATTTTGATATAATTATTATTAGCAGTGTATGTTATTTATTGTTTTGATTTATTAAAATGCGAGATTTTTTTATGGGTTAACAAACCTGATAAATCGGACAATACTAATATATATTAACGAAATAATAATTAATTGATAGAATTCATGTCTCGGTTTTGAGATTGATGCTATTCCATTATAAAAATTTATAAGTTTTCATATGTAAATCCGGCCAATGAATTTGTATCCGACACATAAAATAAGTTAAACAAGAATCTAAAGGAAGTAATCAATAAATTAAATTGTCAGTAATGTAATTTGATTGAATAGTATCTCAATCTTAACATGAGGAGTTAAATAAAGTTTTAAGGAAGAATTTCGAGATTGAACTAAGAAGTGTAATTGTAGGCATATAAATTTTATTGAAATTAAATTCATAAAATAATTTAGACTAAATTTTAAATTCAAGATATATTAGTTCAAATAAATTTATTGGGGTAATATAATTGGATTAATTATATAAGTCCAAATAAATATGGATTAAATAAATGAGTCCAAATCTATTGGGCTAGCCCATTTAATTGGGGTGCAAGTGATGAACCCACTTCATTAAACCCAAGATGTCATCTTCCTAGAGGCCCGGCTTGGTGCCAGGTGTCAAATAACGTGGCACGCCAAGTCAAACAAAAGGGATAATAGGATCGTGCCACGTGTCAAATGACATGGCACGCCAAGTCAAACAAAAGAGATAATAGGATCGTGCCATGTATCAAAATGACGAGGCATGCCAAGTCAAATTAAAAGGCCAATGAAACCGCGCAACGTGTGCTAATGACATATTCGGGTCAATCAAATGCGGCCTTGTCACACTTCAATTTGATTGGTCAGAAAGAGTTTGTTCTTATCATAACTCTTCCCTCCCACAACTATAAATAGGGGTTTTCATAACCCAGAAAAGAAACTAGAAGTTATAACGAAGAAGACACAAGGAAGCTCGTGGATCAAAGGCCACAATTCAATGCAAACTACAAGTGTTCAAGCATTTAAGCACTTCAACACAAATTTCAAGTATTCAAGATCAAGAACGAAGTCAAATCAAATACAAGGCGTTCAAGATCAAGGCTACTTGTTCGTAATAAATTTCGTGGTAACAATCAAAGCGTTCGTGGCGGATAAATCAAATTCAAATTCAAGATCATGCTCAAAGGCTCTTGAATTTATATTTGAAAAGAAGAATTAGAGGAATCATAGAGATTGTAACACTCAAACTATTTGAAATAAAATACTACGATTGTTGTAATATTTTTCGGTCTCGATTATTTACTTGACGCAAATTCTATTGTCTACAAATTCTGGCACGCCCAGTGGGACGATCACCACCTCTCATCTCTTCTTTTCCAAGTTCAAGAACAAGATCTAACAATTCGACCATGGAAGAACAACTTGCAAATTTGAGCAAAGCACTTAAGAAGTTGCCCAAGTATATGGAGGATCGGGATATTCGCCTCGAAAAGTTAGCAAGTGAGATTGAGAGCTTAGCAGAAGCAAAATCAATTCAAGCACCTGTGGAGGTTTCCGAAGATAAAGAAGGGGGAGAATCCGCTGCAAGGCAAACGATCGTGGTCAAGAAGATCCAAGTTTCTTCAGAAGGTCTAATTCATGTTGATCAATTGAAGGACTTCATCATGAGGACAATTGAAGATAAAATTGATCCTCCGATTAAATCTTCCCTCACATATGCAAAGTCATACACACAACAGATTGATAACTTGAAGATTCCTACTAGATATCAACCTCCAAAGCTTCAACAATTTGATGGAAAAAGAAATCATAAGCAACATGTGGCGCATTTCGTCGAGACATGCAACAACGCTAGGACTTATGGTGATCATCTTGCAGAAAATTTGTTCGTTCTCTCAAAGGTAATGCATTTGTTTGGTACACAGATCTCGAACCTGGTTCTATCGATAGTTGGGAGCAACTGGAGCAAGAGTTTCTCAATTGTTTCTATAACACAAGACGCATTGTAAGCATGATCGAACTTACAAACACTCATCAAATAAAGGATGAGAACCGTTGGAAGAGATTAAGCCTCAACTACAAAGATCGCTATAGCGAAACTTCTGGTATCGGAATATGTATTCAAGGCATGCATTGGAGTCTTCGTTATATCTTACAAGGCCTAAAGCCCAAAACAGTTGAAGAACTAGAAACGTGTGCACATGATATGGAATTAAGTATGGTTACAAGTGGAGATCAAAGGTTTTCTTGCTTTGAGCCTCTTGATAAAATAGAAGCAGAGGATGCTGAGAATGAGGGCAAGTATTCATCTAAAGGTGAAACTGAAGAGTCTATGCAAGTTATAGTGCTACATGACGTATGAGCTTAAACTGCAAGTTATAATGCTCCATGGCACATGAGCTTAAACTGCAAGTCATAACGCTCCATAACGCACGAGTTTAAACTGCAAGTTATAATGCTCCTTAATGCACGAGCCTAAACAACATGTTGTAACACTCCTCAATACACGAGCCTAAACTGCATGTTGAAACACTCATCAACGCACGAGCCTAAACTGCATGTTGTAACGCTCCTCAATGCACGAGCCTAAACTGCAAGTTATAATGCTCCTCAACGCACGAGCCTAAACTGCAAGTTATAATACTTCTTGGCACATGAGCCTACATTGTATGTCATGAATCTCCTCAAATTTGAACTAAATCTTTAAAACGTAAAGCTCTTCAAATTTGAGCAATTAAAGCTCTTCAAATTCGAGAAAAGTCTTCAAATTGTAAAGCTCTTCAAATTCGAGCAAAGTGTACAATTTGCAAAGCTCTTCAAATTCGAGCAAATACTCAAATCGAAAGCTCTTCAAAGTCGAGCAAAGACTTTAAGTTGCAAAGATCTTCGAATTTGAGCTAAATCTTCAAGTTGCAATGCTTTTAGACGCACGAGCCTAAACTGCGTGTCATGAAGCTCTTCAAATTTGAGCAAAATCTTCAAGTTGCAAAGCTCTTCAAAATACGAGCTTAAAATGCAATTCGCTACGCTCCTTAACTCAAGAGCATAAACTGCATGTTACCCCTGGCCCACAAGAGTATAAACTGTATACGGCCCAAAAAAAAGGGGGTCTGCTAGGTTAAAAACCTCAAAAGAGGCAGCTTAGGCAAAAGTTAGGACATATAAAAATATTCACACAGTCTGAACTACGGTATGAATTGATCCTCTTCAACGAGGTACGTAGGCAGCTTAGAGTTGCATTCTACATTCAGTCGTATGAGTTCAAAAGATACATATTTCCCCAATCGTTGATCGAATGAAGCATGATAAAGTATAATCCACTTAATTGGAACTTTAAAAAATTACTCTTACATTTATTCTTTCGTTGAACTTTGTGCCTTATCAAAGATTGATGGTTCAATAAAGGCAAGCCTCTATAGCAGATTGACATCTCTGATGGATGTATGTAGTCTTTTAGTAGAAGGCCAGATCTTCAACTTGAAGTATTCAAATCTGCTAATTTTTTCAAGTTGAAGTTTAAAAGTTCAATCGTTGCCCGTATGAAGTATGATGGAATTTAATCCATTCAATCAACACTTGAAAATCAAGCTGAAACATCATTCTTTTGTTGAACTTTGGATCCCATATGATTTAAAGGGGGCAAGCTTCCATGGTAAATTGATGTCTTCAATGGGAGGATTATAGTCTTTTAAAAGGCTACTAAGTATTGCACTGAAGTCCGTAGATTCGCTATGCCTTCGGATTCGCCGAACCTTAAGTTGAAGTGTTTAATTCCTCCAGGTCTTCAAGTTGAAATCTTTAAATCCATCAAGCCTCCAAGTTGAAGTCTGCGAGTCCTCCAAGTCTTCAGGTCGGCCGGTCTTCTAGTTAAAATCTTCAGATCCCCTAGTTCTACAAGGTGAAGTTTTCAAGTTCACCGCCTTCAAGTTGAAGTCCTCAAATTTTCCGGTCTTCAAGTTGAATTGTTTAAGCCCGCCAAGTCTTCAAGTTGAACACTTATTCAAGTCTGCTAATTTTTCAAGTTGAAGTTTAAAAGTCCACCACTCTTCAGGTTGAAGCATCAAAGTCTGTTGAATCTTCAAGTCCATCAAATCTTCAAGTTTGTCGGTTTTCAAGTTGAAGTATGCAAAGTCCGCCAAATATTCAAAGTTCGCTAAATGATCAAGTCGATGTCGTCAAGTCCACCAAGTCTTCGTGGTGAAGTTTTCTAGTCTTCCAATCTTAAGGTGGACATTTAAGTCCCTTTGCACCTTAAGTTGGCCTCTTCATGGGTTTGTCCTTAAAAGGAACTATAACTCTCCAATCTTAAGGTGGACATTTAAGTCCCTTTGCACCTTAAGTTGGCCTCTTCATGGGTTTGTCCTTAAAAGGAACTATAACTCTCCAATCTTAAGGTGGACATTTAAGTCCCTTTGCACCTTAAGTTGGCCTCTTCATGGGTTTGTCCTTAAAAGGAACTATAACTCTCCAATCTTAAGGTGGACATTTAAGTCCCTTTGCACCTTAAGTTGGCCTCTTCATGGGTTTGTCCTTAAAAGGAACTATAACTCTCCAATCTTAAGGTGGACATTTAAGTCCCTTTGCACCTTAAGTTGGCCTCTTCATGGGTTTGTCCTTAAAAGGAACTATAACTCTCCAATCTTAAGGTGGACATTTAAGTCCCTTTGCACCTTAAGTTGGCCTCTTCATGGGTTTGTCCTTAAAAGGAACTATAACTCTCCAATCTTAAGGTGGACGTTTAAGTCTCTTCGCACCTTAAGTTGCGTCTTTATAGATTTATCCGTCTATATAGTAGTATGGATTTGTCCGTCTATATGGTGATACAGATTTATCCGTCTATTCGGTGATAGAGATTTGTTCATCTATATAGTCAGGGACGAATCTACGTTGCAAGTTAGGGGTACCACGGCACCCGCTCGCTTCGCTAAAATTTCTATCATGTACATAATATCACAGTGAAAAAACGTATAAATGAATAGTATGGCACCTAAAAGTCACAAAGTGGAAGTGGGTGCCATTGGTTTAGCCTTCCCTTTGAAGGCTTTTCTTGGCCTCAAGAATGCAAGTTTGATTCCCTGTTGGAGCAACTCTTTTGATTTTTTCTTTTTTCTACTTATTAAGATTTTTTTTATTTTTAATTGAACCCTAGGGCCTCATATCTTTTCCTTATTTTTCGGTTATTTCCCTCCTTTTATTACTTGTTAAGTCTCTCTTCTTCATTTTTTAACTTCCAGTCCTCATTTTGTTTCTATCATTATACCTTACTTTATAAATAATTATTTTCTATAGTAATTTTAATTGATTTTAATTAGAATATAATTTTTTTATTTTTAATGAAACGATATTAATTTATATATTAGAATATAATTTGGGCAATATCTTCTATTGGGTTTTGAAAAATAATTCAATGGCTTGATTGATAGTCGTTTTGAGTTGAATATCATAGGTTGAATGTTGAAGGTTTTTCTTTGAAAATAATTGTCATATAACTCAACAATTAAGATGGAAAAATAAACAAAGAACAATACAAGTAAATTAATCTAGTCAAACAAAGAATATAGTGTAATTAAGGTACCCTTTAAGCAAATATTTATATTGGAGGCGCTCTTTCATGAAATGTTATTTTTCTTTTGCATTTTTATTTAGAATGTGTTTAAATTAAGCGTCAAAAATTTGAACTAAAATCGAATTTATTTGCTTTGTGAATGAAAGGCCTATTCAAATTAACCAAAAACTAACCGAACCGACCCATTATTCCTAATCTGTCTTTGTAGATACTGACATGTATACTGTATGCATAATATGGTGACACCCGCAACCTTCGAATCCTGGATCCGCCTCTGATATAGTGATGTGGATTTGTCCATCTATACAGTGATGTAGATTTTTCCGTCTATATGGTGATACAAATTTGTCCGTCCATATAGTGATGTGGATTTGTCCATCTATATAGTGATGTGGATTTGTTCGTCTATATGGTAAATGGATTTGTACGTCTATATGGTAATGTGGATTTGTCCGTCTATATGGTGATATGGATTTGTCCGTCTATATGGTAATGTAGATTTATCCGTATATATGGGGAGTGGATTTATCCGTCTATGTATTGTGATGTATTTGCCCTTCTATATATTGCGAAGAATTTGGCCTTCTATATAATGTTGAGGATTTGATCATCTATATGTCATGATGGATTTATCCTTCTATGGGACGTCATAGAATTGCCCGTCAACTTGGCACTCAACGACTTTTCTTTTCTTAGCCTACAAATAAAAAGAACAAAAGAAAGCGTAGAACAAAAAAAATAATTTACCTTTGCAGTGAGTGCTCCCTAACCGTAGCTTATGAATGTTACAACTGATGCCAATTGAAGGAAAATCACGTCGTTATTTATAGAGCTTCCAAAGATGGGTGTTGAAGAATTAATACCGATGTGGGATTGGTGGTTATCAATGCTGAAGAAGGACTAGGTATCCTATTCCTAATTCAACTGGAAAAGCTACTGGCGGTGAAAAGTTTTTCCAACACATTTGGAGTTGGACAAACCATTATCCAAGTAATACCTACCGTAGATTTTAACTTCTAATAGGATCTGTAATGATTCCAAGTAAAATACAAAAGAATTGTCCTATGTGTATTGGGAGGCTTATCCTTATCAATATTAAATAATTGATCAAAGAAAGGTAACACTAAGTTTATTAGTGAGGCAGTCACGTGAAGTTATACAGAAGGCTAGCATCTTCATAAGTACCATTCTTCTTAAGTTACAACTACACGTGAGGAGATTGACTGAGCATTTATAAGAAATCAATCAATGAAGTGTAATAATTGCTTTTTATATACTTCAAGTTTCGTCTTCAAAGCTCGACAAGTCTATGCCTCGACAAATCTTCAAGTAGGGGGCGTTTATAGGCATATAAATTTTATTGCAATTAAATTCATAAAATAATTTGGACTAAATTTTAAATTCAAGATATATTAGTTCAAATACATTTATTGGGCTAATATAATTGAATTAAATATATAAGTCCAATTACATATGGGTTAAATAAATGAGTCCAAATATATTGGACTAGCCCATTTAATTGGGCTGCAAGTGAAGAACCCACTTCATTAAGCCCAAGATGTCATCTTCGTAGAGGCCCAGCTTGGTGCCACGTGTCAAATGACGTAGCATGCCAAGTCAAACAAAAGGAACAATAGGATCGTACCACGTGTCAAAATGACGAGGCATGCCAAGTCAAATTAAAAGGCAAATGAAACTGCGCCACGTCTTCCAATGACATGTTCGGGCCAATCAAATGCGGCCTTGTCACACTTCAATTTGATTGGTCGGAAAGAGTTTATTCTTATCATAACTCTTCCCTCCCACAATTATAAATAGGGGTCTTCATAACCCAGAAAAGAAACCATAAGTTATAACGAAGAAGACACAAGGGAGCTCGTGGATCAAAGGCCACAATTCTCTGCAAACTACAAGTGTTCAAGCATTCAAGCACTTCAACACAAATTTCAAGTATTCAAGATCAAGAACGAAGTCAAATCAAATACAAANTCAAGATCAAGGCTACTTGTTCGTGATAAATTTCGTGGCAACAATCAAAGCGTTCGCGACGGATAAATCAAATTCAAATTCAAGATCAAGCTCAAAGCCATTGAATTTATATTGGAAAAGAAGAATTAGAGGAATCATAGAGATTGTAACACTCAAACTATTTGAAATAAAATACTACGATTGTTGCAATATTTTTCGGTCTCGATTATTTTCTTGATGCAAATTTATTGTCTATAAATTCTGGCACCCCCAGTGGGACGATCTCTACCTCTCATGTCTTCTTTTCCAAGTTCAAAAACAAGACCTAACAATTCGACCATGGAAGAACAACTTGCAAATTTGACCAAAGCACTTGAGAAGTTGACCAAGTATATGGAGGATCGAGATACCCGCCTCGAAAAGTTAGCAAGTGAGATCGAGAGCTTAGCAGAAGCAAAATCAATTCAAGCACCTGTGGAGCTTTTCGAACATAAAGAAGGGAGAGAATTCGCTGCAAGGCAAACTATCATGGTCAAAGAGATCCAAGTTTCTTCATAATGTCTAATTCATGTTGATCAATTGAATGACTTCATCATGGGGACAATTGAAGATAAACTTGATCCTCCTATTAAATCTTCCCTTGCATATGCAAAGTCATACACACAACAGATTGATAACTTGAAGATGCCTACTGGATATCAACCTCCAAAGCTTCAACGATTTTATGGAAAAGGAAATCCCAAGCAACATGTGGCGCATTTCGTCGAGACATGCAACGACTCTGGGACTTATGGTGATCATCTTGCAAATATTTTGTTCGTTCTCTCAAAGGTAATGCATTCGATTGGTACACAAATCTCGAACCTGGTTCTATCGATAGTTGGGAGCAGTTAGAGAAAGAGTTTCTCAATCGTTTCTTTTGAACAAGACGCATCATAAGCATGATCAAACTTACAAATACTCTTCAAGGAATGGATGAGCCAGTTATTGACTTTATCAACCGCTGGAGGAGCTTAAGCCTCAACTGCAAAGATCGCCTTAGCGAAACTTCTGGCATCGGAATGTGTATTCAAGGCATGCATTGGAGTCTTAGCTATATCTTACAAGGCATAAAGCCCAAAATATTTGAAGAACTAGCAACCCATGCACATGATATGGAATTGAGTATGGCTACAAGTGGAGATCAAAGGTTTTCTGACTTTGAGCCTCGTGACGAAATAGAAGCGGAGGATGTTGAGAATGGGGGCAAGTATTCATCCGAAGATGAAACTAAAGAGTCTATGCAAGTTATAGTGCTCCATGATGCATGAGCTTAAACTGCAAGTTATAATGCTCCATGACACATGAGCTTAAACTGCAAGTCGTAACGCTCCTTAACGCACGAGCCTAAACTACAAGTTATAATGCTCCTTAATGCACGAGCCTAAACTGCNATCTAACAATTCGTCCATGGAAGAACAACTTGCAAATTTGACCAAAGTACTTGAGAAGTTGACCAATTATATGGAGGATCGAGATACTCGCCTCGAAAAGTTAGCAAGTGAGATCGAGAGCTTAGCAGAAGCAAAATCAATTCAAGCACCTGTGGAGCTTTTCGAACATAAAGAAGGGAGAGAATTCGCTGCAAGGCAAACTATCATGGTCAAAGAGATCCAAGTTTCTTCATAATGTCTAATTCATGTTGATCAATTGAATGACTTCATCATGGGGACAATTGAAGATAAACTTGATCCTCCTATTAAATCTTCCCTTGCATATGCAAAGTCATACACACAACAGATTGATAACTTGAAGATGCCTACTGGATATCAACCTCCAAAGCTTCAACGATTTTATGGAAAAGGAAATCCCAAGCAACATGTGGCGCATTTCGTCGAGACATGCAACGACTCTGGGACTTATGGTGATCATCTTGCAAATATTTTGTTCGTTCTCTCAAAGGTAATGCATTCGATTGGTACACAAATCTCGAACCTGGTTCTATCGATAGTTGGGAGCAGTTAGAGAAAGAGTTTCTCAATCGTTTCTTTTGAACAAGACGCATCATAAGCATGATCAAACTTACAAATACTCTTCAAGGAATGGATGAGCCAGTTATTGACTTTATCAACCGCTGGAGGAGCTTAAGCCTCAACTGCAAAGATCGCCTTAGCGAAACTTCTGGCATCGGAATGTGTATTCAAGGCATGCATTGGAGTCTTAGCTATATCTTACAAGGCATAAAGCCCAAAATATTTGAAGAACTAGCAACCCATGCACATGATATGGAATTGAGTATGGCTACAAGTGGAGATCAAAGGTTTTCTGACTTTGAGCCTCGTGACGAAATAGAAGCGGAGGATGTTGAGAATGGGGGCAAGTATTCATCCGAAGATGAAACTAAAGAGTCTATGCAAGTTATAGTGCTCCATGATGCATGAGCTTAAACTGCAAGTTATAATGCTCCATGACACATGAGCTTAAACTGCAAGTCGTAACGCTCCTTAACGCACGAGCATAAACTGCAAGTTATAATGCTCCTTAATGCACGAGCCTAAACTGCATATTGTAACGCTCCTCAACGCATGAGCCTAAACTGCATGTTGTAACGCTTCTCAAGGCTCGAGCCTAAACTGTAAGTTATAATGCTCCTCAACGCACGAGCCTAAACAGCAAGTTATAATACTTCTTGGTACATGAGCCTACACTGTATGTCATAAATCTCCCCAAATTTGAAATAAATCTTTAAAATTAAAGCTCTTCAAATTCGAGCAATTATAGCTCTTCAAATTCGAGCAAAGCCTTCAAATTGTAAAGCTCTTCAAATTCGAGTAAAGACTAAAATCGAAAGCTCTTCAAAGTCGAGCAAAGACTTCAAGTTGCAAAGCTCTTCGAATTTGAGCTAAATCTTCAAGTTACAACGCTCTTGGACGTACGAGCCTAAACTGCGTGTCATGAACCTCTTCAAATTTGAGCAAAATATTCAAGTAGCAAAGCTCCTCAAAATACGAGCTTAAAATGCAAGTCGCTACGTTCCTTAACACAAGAGCATAAACTGCATGTTACCCCTGGCCCGCAAGAGTATAAACTATGTATGGCCCCAATAAAAAAAGGGGGTTCACTAGGTTAAAAATCTCGAAAGAGGCAGCATAGGCAAAAGTTAGGACATATAAAAAAAACTCACACAGTCTGAACTACGGTATCACGTGATCCTTTTCAATGAGGTATGTAGGCAGCTTAGAGTTTCATTCTAAGTTCAGTCGTATGAGTTCAAAAGATACAACATATTTCCCCAATCGTTGATCGAATGAAGCATGACGAAGTATAATCCACTTGATTGGAACTTAAAAAATTACTCTTACATGTATTTTTTCATTGAACTTTGTGCCTTATCAAAGATTGATGGTTCAATAGGGGCAAGCCTCGATAGAAAATTGGCATCTCTGATGGATGGATGTAGTATTTTAGTAGAAGGCCAAATCTTCAAATTGAAGTATTAAAATATCCTAATTTTTTCAAGCTGAAGTTTAAAAGTTCAATCGTTGGCCGAATGAAGTATGATGGAATTTAATCCATTCAATCAACACTTGAAAATCAAGTTGAAACACTATTCTTTTGTTGAACTTTGGATCCCATATGATTTAAAGGGGGCAAGCTTCCATGGTAAATTGGTGTCTTCAATGGGAGGATCATAGTCTTTTAGGAGGCTACTAAGTATTGCAGTGAAGTCCAGCGATTCGCTATGCCTTCGGATTTGCCAAACCTTCAAGTTTTTGGTCTTCAAGTTGAAGTGTTTAATTCCTCCAAGTCTTCAAGTTGAAATATTCAAATCCGTCAAGCCTCGAAGTTGAAGTCTGCGAGTCCTCCAAGTATTCAGGTCGGCCGCTCTTCTAGTTAAAATCTTCAGATCCCCCAGTTCTACAAGGTGAAGTTTTCAAGTTCACCGCCTTCAAGTTGAAGTCTTCAAGTCCGTCGGTCTTCAAGTTGAAGTGTTTAATTCCTCCAAGTCTTCAAGTTGAAATATTCAAATCCGTCAAGCCTCGAAGTTGAAGTCTGCGAGTCCTCCAAGTATTCAGGTCGGCCGCTCTTCTAGTTAAAATCTTCAGATCCCCCAGTTCTACAAGGTGAAGTTTTCAAGTTCACCGCCTTCAAGTTGAAGTCTTCAAGTCCGTCGGTCTTCAAGTTGAAGTCCTCTAATTTGCTGGTCTTCAAGTTGAATGGTTTAAGCCCTCCAAGTATTCAAGTTGCAGTCTTCAAGTCTGCTAATTTTTCAAGTTGAAGTATAAAAGTCCACCACTCTTCAGGTTGAAGCGTCAAAGTCTGTTGAATCTTCAAGTCCATCAAATCTTCAAGTTTGTCGGTCTTCCAATTGAAGTATGCAAAGTCCGCCAAATCTTCAAAGTTCGCAAAATGTTCAAGTCGATGTCGTCAAGTACACCAAGTCTTCGAGTTGAAGTTTTCTAGTCTTCCAATCCTAAGGTGGACATTTAAGTCCCTTTGCACCTTAAGTTGGCCTCTTCGTGGGTTTGTCCTTAAAAGGAACTATAACTCTCCAATCTTAAGGTGGACGTTTAAGTCTCTTTGCACCTTAAGTTGGCCTCTTTATGGATTTATCCGTCTATATAGTGATGTGGATTTGTCCGTCTATATGGTGATACAGATTTGTCTGTCTATATGATTTGTCCGTCTATTCGGTGATATAGATTTGTCCATCTATATAGTGATGTGGATTTATCCATCTATACGATGATGTGGATTTATCCGTGTATTTGGTGATACAAATTTGTCCGTCCATATAGTGATGTGAATTTGTCCATCTATATAGTGATGTGGATTTGTCCGTCTATATGGTAATACAAATTTGTCTGTCTATATGGTGATATAGATTTGTCCGTCTATATAGTGATGTGAATTTGTCTGTCTATATGATAATGTGGATTTGTCCTTCTATATGGCGATATGGATCTGTCATCTATGTATTGTGATGTATTTGTCCTTCTATATGTTGCGAGGGATTTGACCTTCTATATGTTGTTGAGGATTTGATCATCTATATGTCGTGATGGATTTATCCTTCTATGGGACGTCATAAAATTGCCCATCGACTTAGCACTCAACGACTTTTCTTTTCTTAGCCTACAAAAAAAAGAACAAAAGAAAGCGTAGAACAAAAGAAAGAATTTACCTTAGCAGTGAGTGCTCCCTAACTGTAGCTTATGAATGTTACAATTGTTGCCAATTGAAGGAAAATCACGTCGTTATTTATAGAGCTTCCTGTATACGGTCGAAATTGGGCATACTCGATTTCGTTGGCAGGGGAGTTGCCTCGAGGGTAACCTCATAATAGATCGGGCTCGAGCTCGAAGATGAGAAATCGAGCCTAGAGATTGAAGTGTACGTTGAGACCGAGGCTAGCAACAATCGAGACCAAGTATGATCGACTTCGAGGGGAGCATAATAATGAAATGGCGAGATATCAGTAACCGGTCGAAGATCACGGCGTGAATCTCGGAACGGATATCCGTGATTAGTCGAGGATCATGGCGTGAATCTCGGAACTGACCAAATAAGAAGCGGTTAACTAGTTGTTTATACGATTTTCTTCTGTAATTAGAGGCATACCATAATTAGGTTTCCTCTACTATATAAAGAGGAGTTGCAATCATTTGTAGAGGGCGATCATTCACTGATAAGAATATACACATATGCTGCTTTCTTTGTTTTACTTACTGTTCATCACTACTTGTTCCATCCTCTACTGTTCTTATTAACCAACCTCGAGACTATCTCGAATCGAGGTCGAGGCATTGTTTGCAAACCGGTTTGATTTATTTTTGTTCAATTTATCTATTTAATTCGTTATTTATCAATGACATATCCTTAAAATCACAATATAAGTTTAATTGTTACTCGATTTTTAGGGTAAACAGTTTGGCGCTCATCGTGGGGCTAAGGATAATAGTGATTGTTCAGTACTAATTCTGGTAAAACACACTATTTTACGCTTGTTCTTGTCGAGTATCTTTGCTTTAAGGTTAAAACATGTCAAACTCACAAAATGCATCCACACACGGTGACAATGGCCTCGGATTCCACGATGAAAACAAAAATGTGATTGCTCCAGGAGTCGAGGTGCCACAGGCTAATCTCGGGGGAGCACCGGTTGCCAACCTAGTCGATGTCAGTTCGCACGTTGCTCTAAACATGGACCTATGCGCAGATCTCGATGGGAGTGTATGCAGAGAAGGTAGATCCAGTGGCCAAGGAACACAGGGCAGAGGAGACGAAGGAGCCAGTCTCCAAGTGATATTCGAGATGCTTCAGGCTCAACAAGCCGCGATTGCTCAGTTACAAAATCAACATACGGCTCTGAATAGGGTCGAGCCGGAAATTACTCGCCGTACCAAGCCAGTACCGGAAAGGTCGAATGGTAATGAATCGGGGACTAATCCTGCGGTAATGAAAATGCTCGAGGAGCTCACCAAAAGAATTGAATCATGGCAGAAAAGAATCGAAGTCAACAATAAAAAAGTTGAGACATACAACTCTCGAGTTGATCAGATACCGGGGGCACCGCCAATCTTGAGAGGGATGGATTCGAAGAAGCTTGTACAAAAGTCGTTTCCTCCAAGTGCGGCTCCGAACCCTATTCCAAAGAAGCTTCGTATGCCAAACATACCCAAATATAATGGGACCACTGATCCCAACGAGCATGTTACTTCATATACATGCGCCATCAAGGGTAACGATTTAGAGGATGATGAAATCGAATCTGTGCTATTGAAAGAATTCGGAGAGACCCTTTCGAAGGGATCAATGATTTGGTATCACAACCTGCCACCAAATTCCATCGAATCATTTGCCATGTTAGCAGATTCTTTCGTAAAGGCACACGCCGGGGCCATAAAGGTCGCAACGAGGAAATCGGAACTTTTTAAGGTAAGACAAAGGGATAATGAAATGCTGAGGGAGTTCGTGTCCCAATTTCAAATGGAATGCATGGAGTTGCCACCGGTCAAAAATGATTGGGCCGTTCAAGCTTTCACCCAAGGGTTGAACGAATGGAGTTCGATAGCATCACGTCAGTTGAAACAAAATTTGATCGAGTATCCAGCTGTAACTTGGGCAGATGTGCACAATCAATATCAGTCAAAGATCAAGGTCCAGGACGACCAATTAGGAGCCCCTTCCGGTTCAGTACATCCAAACAAGTCGGTAGTTAAAAACCAGAGGGACGTCGACAGGGAGCCAAGGTCGAACAGGGACCGATATCAACCATATACCATAGATCGAAGGAACAATGGTTCAGGACACAATTATGCCCGGAATGATCAAAGAAGTGATCGAGGACAAAATTCTCAGGGACTTATGAGAAAAAGTGGTTTTGACAAGTAAGTCGATCCCACAGAGGCACCTCGGTTATCGGAATATAACTTTAGCATCGATGCATTGGGCATTGTATCGGCAATCGGAAGGATTAGAGATACTAGGTGGCCCAAACCCATACAAACTGATCCTTCCCAAATAAACCCAAATTTGATGTGCAAGTATCATGGCACGCATGGTCACAAGACCGAGGATTGCAGGCAATTAAGGGAGGAGGTAGCCCGTCTATTCAATGAAGGCCACCTTCGAGAGTTCCTCAGTGATCGAGCCAAGAATCATTTCATAGAAAGGGATGCCAATAGGACAAATGAACAGGAGGAACCCCAACATGTCATTCATATGATCGTCGGTGGGGTCGACATTCCATAGGGACTCATATTCAAACACACTAAGGTATCAATCACTAGGGAAAACCGAACCCGAGATTATGTGCCCGAAGGCACTTTATCATTCAACAACGAAGAAGTAGAAGGCATTTCTCAGCCCTACAATGATGCTCTGGTAATTTCTATCTTATTAAATAAAGTTCAAGTTAAGCGTGTTTTAGTGGATCTAGGTAGATCGGCAAATATCATCCGCAGCTCAAGTCTTAAACGGCTTCAATATGGCCAGTGAAACAACTAAAGGGGAGATTATTCTACTCGTGAATGTGGCTGGAACCATTCAAGATACCAAGTTCCACATAATCGAGGGCGACATGAGGTACAGTGCCCTGCTCGGAAGGCCTTGGATCCACAATATGAGGGAAGTCCCTTCGACTCTCCACCAAATGATAAAATTCCCGATGTCGGACGGTGTAAAAATAGTATACGGGGAGCAGCATGCTGCAAAGGAAATATTTGTGGTCGATGAGGTAACACTGATATCGACACTATCAACCTCGGAAAGGTTGAGAATCAAAGGTAAACAGGAAGTCAAATAGCAATCACAGCCACTAGCCTCGACCGAATCGGAGAAGCAGAAGATAGAAGAAGAGGAGGAGGATTTTCTGACCCCTCCAACTTTTATTGTTCCCCAAGATTCTGACGGCACCAAATCAACGGTCGAAGAGATGGAACATGTTATATTGATCGAGTACCTGCCCGAGCGAAAGGTATACCTGGGAACGGGATTAACCCTCGAACTCAGGAAAACGCTTATTCAATTTCTTATTGATAACATGGATTGTTTTGCTTGGTCCCATTTAGACATGATAGGGATCCCACCGGAGATAACGACACATCGGTTAAGCCTGGACCCTAGGTTCAAACAGGTAAAGCAAAAGAGAAGACCCCAGTCTGAGGTAAAGCATGCATTCATAAAGGACGGGGTAACTAAACTTCTCAAAATAGGGTCCATTCGGGAGGTGAAATATCCCGAATGGCTAGCCAATGGAGTTGTAGTCTCTAAAAAAGGGAACAAACTTAGAATGTGTGTAGATTATAAGGATTTAAACAAGGCGTGCCCCAAAGATTCTTTTGCACTGCCTAACATCGATCGCATGATCGATTCCACGGCCATCCTTGAGATCCTTACTTTTCTCGATGCCTATTCCGGGTACAATCAAATCCAAATGAACCCGGAGGACTGAGAAAAGACTTCATTTATCACCAAGTATGGAACATATTGTTATAATGTAATTCCCTTCGGGCTAAAACATGCAGGAGTTACTTACCAATGCCTAGTAAATAAAATGTTCAAAAAACAAATAGGTAAATCAATGGAAGTTTATATTGATGACATGCTAGTTAAGTCCCTGCACGCAGAGGACCATTTGGCTCATTTACAGGAAACGTCCGAGATTTTAAGGAAATACAACATGAAGCTCAACCTCGGAAACTGTGCTTTCGGGGTCGGTCCGGGCAAGTTCCTTGGCTTCATGGTATCGAATCGGGGGATCGAGATAAACCCTGATAAAATCAAGACCATCAAAGACATCACCGTCGTGGACAGTGTAAAAGCCGTGCAGAGGCTAACTGGATGGATAGCTGCCTTAGGTCGATTCATTTCGAGGTCGTCAGATCGAAGCCATAGATTTTTCTCTCTACTCAAAAAGAAGAATGATTTCGCCCGGACCCCGGAATGCCAACAGGCATTAGAGGAATTGAAGCGATACATATCGAGCCCACCACTACTTCACACTCCAAATGCAGATGAGAAACTTTACTTGTACTTGGCAATATCGAAAATTGCGGTAAGTGGTGTCCTAGTTCGAGAAGATCAAGGTACGTCATTTCCCGTTTATTATGTAAGTCGAACCTTAGGAGAAGCAAAAACTAGATATCCGCACTTGGATAAATTGGCACTTGCACTAATAAGCACCTCTGGAAAGTTAAGACCATACTTCCAATGTCACCCCATATGCGTATTAACCACTTACCCACTTCGTAATGTTTTGCACAAGCCCGAACTATCAGGCCGATTGGCCAAATGGGCCGTCAAACTCAATGGGTACGATATCTAATATCAACCCCGGATGGCCATCAAGTCTCAAATTTTAGCAGACTTCGTGGTCGATTTCAAGCCAATCCTCGTACCTAAAATTGAAAAGGAACTCTTGTTAAAATTGGGTACATCATCGGGGGTATGGACCCTCTTCACAGACGGTGCTTCGAATGTGAAGGGGTCCGGGCTAGGTACCGTTTTGAAGCCGCCCACGGGTAGCACTATTAGGCAATCTATCAAAACTTCTAGGTTGACAAACAATGAGACCGAGTACGAGGCCATGATTGCAGGTCTCGAGCTAGCTAAAAGAATGGGAGCAGAAGTCATTGAAGTTAAGTGTGACTCTTTACTGGTGGTGAACCAAGTAAATAAAACCTTCGAAGTTCGGGAGGATAGAATGCAAAGGTATTTGGACAAACTGCAGGTAACTTTGCACCGTTTTAAGGAATGGACTTTGTAGCACGTACCTCGAGAGCAAAATAGTGAGGCCGATGCACTTGCAAATTTGGGGTCATCGATCAAGAAAGATGAGATCAGCTCTTGGACTGTCGTTCAACTCTCGAGATCCGTGATCGAGGAAGGTCATGCCGAGATAAACTCTACAAGCTTAACTTGGAATTGGAGGAATAAATATATTGAATACTTGAAGAACGGAAAGCTCCCATTGGACCCTAAAGAGTTGAGGGCCCTACGAACCAAAGCTGCTCGATTCACATTAACTTAAGATGGAACATTATACAGAAGGACATTCGATGGACCATTGGCAGTATGCTTAGGACCAGGAGACACCGATTCTGTTTTACGAGAGGTCTATGAAGGCACTTGTGGGAACCACTCCGGCGTTGAATCACTGATTCATAAAATAATTAGAGCAGGATAATACTGGGATAGCATGGAAAAAGACATTAAGGAGTTTGTTCAAAAATGTGATAAATGTCAGAGGTTTGCACCGATGATCCATCTGCCCGGAGAACAACTTCATTCAGTCTTATCCCCATGGCCATTCATGAAATGGGGAATGGATATCGTCGGCCCTCTGTCATCAACCCCAGGTAAAGCTAAGTTCATTTTATTTATGACTGATTATTTCTCTAAATGGGTTGAAGCACGGGCGTTCGAGAAAGTAAAAGAGAAAGAGGTTATAGACTTCATTTGGGATCACGTCATGTGTCAATTTGGGATACCCACCGAAATAATGTGTGACAATGGAAAACAATTTATCAGCAACAAAGTGACGAAATTCCTTGAAGACCACAAAATAAAAAGGATATTATCAGCGACGTATCACCCTAGTGGGAACAGACAGGCCGAATTGAGGAACAAGACTATCATACATTCAAAACCTAAAGAAAATGTTGAACGGCACTAAGGGGAAATGGAGAGAAATTCTACCCCGAAGTCCTTTGGGAATATCGAACAACATCAAAGTCCAGTACGGGGGCAAACCCGTTCTCCTTAGTATATGGCTCCAAAGCCTTGATTACAGTCGAAGTCGGGGAACCCAGTTCTAGGTTTCGACATACAATAAAAGAGTCAAATCACGAGGCTATGAATACTAGCCTCGAATTATTGGATGAAAAATGAGAAGCCTCACTTATTAGGATGGTTGCACAAAAGCAACGAATTAAAAGATACTACAATACGAGAACCAACCTTCACCATTTCAGAGTCGGGGACTTAGTTTTGAGGAAAGTCACCATCAACACTCGAGATCCTAATGAAGGGAAGCTCTGCCCAAATTGGGAGGGACCCTACCAAGTCCTCGACATCGTCGAAACGGATCTTACAAGCTCGGCATGATGGATGGAGAACAACTGCCAAATAATTGGAATTTATCGCTTCTCAAACGGTACTATTGCTAAGGTATGACTTTATTCCCTTTTTTCCATTTATATATTCGACACTAACTCACTGCAGGTGTTAGATGGAAGACATCGAGACCTCAAGTTTTAAAGCACGCGTTGCACTCTTTTTTCCTTAGACCGGTTTTTGTCCCAAGTGGGTTTTTCCGGCGAGGTTTTTAATGAGGCAACAATTATATGCTACATGAGGAAAATTCAACAGTATCCAAGGTTTCTTTACAATCAACCTCGAATACTGGGGGCATCACCCTCGGATGTTACATTTTCGAGGAAAATATTTCGTATCGAAGGGTCTCGATAGAGAAACTTTGTAATAGGCCAAACGGTCGAATGAACCGTGTCCGTATAGGTTAGTCGAGCCCCGATGGCAAAACATGTATGCATGTATGAATTATACAGAGAAGCATTCTTTCTATATAAATTTTCTACTATACAAGCTCCATGCTTATGATTTTGTGAGAAATGGCTCAAGGGTCAAGTGCAAATATACCTCGTACACTCGGGGACCGCCGTCGATGATCGACATATTCGAGTAATCTAATCTCAAATTTTCGAAATGTTATTGGGAAATAAGCCCAAGAGGCATACCCAAAGGCTACGGCCAAATTAAGGCGGCTCGGAGACGTCCGAATCCCACAATAAAAATAAGCCTTCGAATTCTTTGAAAAAACGGTTAAAAAAGGCTACCCTCGGCAAGTAATCAAAAGGGCTTTGATGAAATCAGCCCTCGAAAAACCTTAAGAGGTATCAAATTATCTTAACACAAACGTGCTAAGGCACAAAAAGTAAAGGGGTTTCAATCGACATCGAACCCTCAAAAAACCCAATGGGTAAAGAATACGTGTTAAGGCATAAAGAAATTTTTACTAAGTCTTCTAAGCCGAAAAAGGGAAAAACTAGCCATCTTTTAGAGGCCATATCGGCCCAATCTAAAGAGCCTAAGGGCCAATATACTTAGAGTTCAAGATTTTGTTCTCGCTCAGTTCGGACCTAAGGGTTCCAATATTCCGAGCTCAAATAAAACTGACTTGAATATAGCTCGAGGATTCATCATTATTTGATATAAAAACTTAAAGGGTCTGTTACTATGAGTTCAAAACTTACTCGAACTTCGGCAATAAAAACAGTACAATTACGGCTTCGATCAAGCCATCTGAAATCAAAATCCTTAACATATTGTTGAGCTCGGGGACTCGTCCTCGCTTAACTAAAAAACCTAAGGGTTGGTTCTACTCTGAGTCCAAGCTATTGCTCACTCGATTATAGAGGCTGCAGCAACCCGATTGTAAGAAAGTTTTCACAAAGCAAAGGCAAAACAGAATTTATGATAAGTCAGAAATCGGAGATAAAATGGAAAGAAAAGGAATATTTCATATATGCAAAGTATTTACAAAGACCACACAGGGTCTTACACAAAAAAACAAAAGGAGAAACAATCCTAAGTGCCTAGTCCGCCTCGGGAGCCGCATCTTCGGGATCTTCGTCTTCGTCTCCTCCGCTCTCGGATCCACTCGCAGAGTCTTCATCATCGGAACGTAAATCTCCGGCCTCGTCCTCCAAAACCTTCGCACTCTCGATATCAGCTGTGAGGTCAAAGCCACGAGCATGTACCTCTTCAAGAGTCTCTTTTCGAGACTGGAGCCTACCATGCTCGGCAATACGGGACAATTTGACATCAGCAGCATCAGATATTTCCTCTGCCCGAGTGTTAGCGGCTTCAGTGTCGGCTCGGTAGGAGGCCACGAGTGCCTCTGCTTCAGATGTGGCCCTTGCAAGCTCAACGGCCAATCGAGTCTCGAGCTCTTTAACCTCCTGGGCTCGAGCCAAGTTCTCCTCCTTCACACTTTGGAGTTGACGCTCAACCAAAGACAGTTGGGCCTGAACTGAATCTTTCTCTGAGGCGAGATGGTCCATGTTCTGCTTCCATCCCAAAGTCTCTGCCTCTTTCATCTTGGCCTCCTCACGAAGCTGCTCAACCAATTCGAACTTCTGCTGAACCTGCGGGATCAAAGTGTTAGTCGCCAATATCAAGTTAATACATAACGAGCTCCCAAAGATTTACATTACCTGTTCAATGAGCTCGGTCTAATCTTGATGAGCTCTTGTCAGCCGGCTCGAATAATCATGATCTCCTCTTCTTTTTACACATAGAGGAGTTTGAGGGTGTCTCTCTCCTCTGTAAGCTTTTTGAGATCAGCCTCATATCGGGCCAGCTCAGCTCGGTATTTGGAAGAGGCTTCTCGATGGAGCGCCATAGCCTGTACAGAAAGGAAGGAAATTAGACTTAGAGAAATAAGAACAAACGAAAGCATGGTAACATGGGCTAAAACTCACTTGGTTCAGAAGCCGCTGAGCCACATCAAAAATGAGTGATGCATCCAGGTCGGGAACATCATCGACCCCCACGAAGCAGTCGCGAAATATATTATCCCCTTCGGGGGCCGTCCCCACATCGGGGGTCCCCATGGACTGGGCATCCCGAAACTACCCCACAGATAACGTGGGGCCGGGCGGTGAATCATCAATGTTAATTGCCCCGAGCAAGTCACTTGGGGCATTCTCTTCTCTTTGAAGGGACTCAGAACTAGACCCTTCGGGCGCACCCGCCGGTTGCTCATCACGGCAGGAGGCATCATCAACACCCGATGACTCGGGGACTCTGCTCGGACCTTCCTCCGCGATCACCTCGGTCAACGGCTGAACCTCCTCGACCACCGGCTCCGATATCAAAAAGTCAACCCCGTGGTCAAACTTAAAAATCTTTAGCCTTTAAATTACTAGTTTCCGTTAAATGATCATAACTTGAGTTAGGGACCTCCAAATTAAATTCCGGGCATACGCCCAAGTCCCAAATCACGATACGGAGCTATCAAAACTGTCAAAACACTGATCCGAGTCTGTTTGCTCAAAATAATGACCAAAGTCAACTCAGTTGAGTTTTAAGGATCTATTTCATATTTTAATCCATTTTTCACATGAAACTTTCCGAAAAATTATACGGACTGCGCACGCAAGTCGAGGAATGATAAGTGGTGCTTTTTGAGGTCTTAGAACACAAAATTACTTATTAAATTTAAAGATGACATTTTGGGTCATCACATTCTCCACCTCTAAAACAAACGTTCGTCCTCGAACGGAGTTAGAAAAAGTACCTGAGTTGGATAAAAGGTGTGGATATTTACTCCGCATGTCCGACTCGGACTCCCAGGTAGATGCCTCTACCGTTTGACCTCTCCATTGCACTCGAACTGAAGGATAACTCTTAGACCTCAACTGTCAGACCTGCCGGGCTAGAATAGCCACCGGCTCCTCCTCGTAAGTCAAATCTTTGTCCAATTAGACTGAGCTGAAATCTAACACATGAGACGGATCACCATGTTATTTCCGAAGCATAGACACATGGAACACCGGATGAACCGCTGATAAAATAGGTGGTAATGCAAGCCTGTATGCTACTTCACCCACCCTTTCAAGACTTTTAAAGGGTCCGATATACTTAGGGCTCAACTTGCCCTTCTTTCCGAACCTAATTACACCTTTCATAGGTGCAACTCGGAGCAATATTCTTTCTCCAACCATGAATGCAATATCACGAACTTTATGGTCAGCATAACTCTTTTGCCTAGACTGAGCTGTACGAAGTCGATCCTGAATAATCTTGACCTTATCTAAGGCATCCTGTACCAAATTGGTACCCAACAACCGAGCCTCTTCGGGTTCAAACCAACCAAGTGGCAATCGGCATCGCCTTCCATATAATGCCTCATATGGAGCCATCTGAATGCTCGACTAGTAGCTATTATTATAAGCAAACTCCGCAAGTGGCAAGAAATGATCCCAAGAACCTCCAAAGTCTATAATACAAGCGCGGAGCATATCTTCTAATATCTGAATAGTGCGCTCTGACTGTCCATCTGTCTGTGGATGGAATGTTGTACTCAACTCCACCCGCGTGCCTAACTCACATTGTACAGCCCTCCAGAAATTAAAGATAAACTGCGTACCTCGATCTGAAATAATAGACACTGGCATACCGTGAAGGCGGATAATCTCACGAATGTAACTTTTAGCTAACGTCTCTGAAGAATAGGTAACTGCCACTGGAACGAAATATGCTGACTTGGTCAACCTGTCCACAATGACCCAAACTGCGTCAAATTTTCTCTGAGTCCGTGGGAGCCCAACAACAAAATCCATAGTGATACGCTCCCACTTCCACTCAGGAATTTCTAACTTCTGAAGTAAACCACCAGGTCTCTGATGCTCTTACTTAACTTGCTGACAATTTAGACATCGAGCTACATATGCAACTATATCGTTTTTCATTCTCCTCCACCAATAATGTTGCCACAAATCTTGGTACATTTTGGTGGTACATGGATGAATAGAATACCTGAAACTGTGTGCCTCTTCAAGAATTAATTCACGAAGCCCATCCACATTAGGCACACAAATACGGCCCTGCATTCGTAGAACTCCATCTTCCCCTACAGTAACTTGCTTGGCATCACCATGCCGCACCGTGTCCTTAAGGACAAGTAAATGAGGATCATCATACTGCCTCTCTCTGATGCGCTCATATAAAGAAGACCGACCGACTGTGCAAGCTTGAACCCGACTGGGTTTTGAAACATCTAACCTCACGAACTGATTAGCCAAAGTATGAACATCTGCAGCTAATGGACTCTCACCAACCGGAATATACGCAACACTGGCCATACTCGTAGCCTTTCTACTCAAAGCATCAGCCACCACATTGGCCTTTCCGGGGTGATACAAAATGGTGATATCATAGTCTTTCAACAACTCCAACCATCTCCTCTGCCTCAAATTAAGATCTTTTTGTTTGAACAGATACTGAAAGCTGCGATGATCAGTAAATACCTCACACGAGACACCGTAGAGGTAATGCCTCCAAATCTTCAGCGCATGAACAATGGCTGCCAATTCTAAATCATGAACATGATAATTCTTCTCGTGAACTTTCAACTACCGCGACGCATATGCAATTACCTTGTCATCTTGCATTAATACTGCACCAAGCCCAATGTGAGATGCGTTACAATATGCCCTATATGATCCTGAACCTGTGGGTAATACCAACACTTGTGCCGTAGTCAAAGCGGTCTTGAGCTTCTGAAAGCTCAACTCACACTCATCTCACCATCTGAATGGGACACCTTTATGGGTCAATCTGGTCAATGGGCTTGCTATAAATGAAAACCCTTCCACGAACCGACGATAATAACCTGGTAAACTCAGGAATTTCCGGATCTCTGTAACTAAAGTAGGTCTAGGCCAATTTTGAACAGCCTCAATCTTCTTGGAATCCACATTTATGCCTTCTGTCGATACAACATACCTCAAAAAGGCAATTGAGTCTAACCAAAACTCACATTTTGAAAACTTGGCATATAACTGATTATTCTTTAAAGTGTGAAGCACACTTCGAAGGTGCTGCTCATGCTCCTCTCCACTATTGGAGTAAATTAAGATATTATCAATGAATATAACTACAAAAGAGTCCAAATAAGGCTTGAACACCCGATTCATCAAATCCATAAATGCTGCTAGGGCATTTGTCAACTCAAATGACATCACTAAGAATTCATAATGCCCATACCGAGTTTGAAAAGTTATTTTAGGGACATCAGATGCCCTAATCTTCAACGGATGGTAACCAGACCTCAAATCGATCTTCGAAAATACCTTGGCATCCTGAAGCTGATCAAATAAGTCATCAATTCTTGGCAGCGGATATTGTTTTTTGATAGTGGCCTTGTTCAACTGCCGATAGTCTATAAACATTCGCATAGAGCCATCTTTCTTCTTTACAAATAATACTGGTGCACCCCAGGGCAAGACACTGGGTCTAATGAATCCCTGATCAAGTAAGTCTTGTAACTGCTCTTTTAATTCTTTCAACTCCGGCGGGTCCATACGGTATGGTGGAATAGAAATGGGCTGAGTGCCCGGAGCCAAATCAATACAGAAGTCAATATCTCTGTCGGATGGCATCCCCGGCAAATCTGTAGGAAATACTTTTGGAAATTCACGAACAGCTGGTACTGAGTCCATAGAAGGGACATCCTCACTGGGATCGCGAATATAAGCCAAATAGGCTAGACACCCTTTCTCTACCATACGCCGAGCTTTCATATAAGAAATAACCATGCTGGCAGAATGGCCAGTAGTTCCTTTCCACTCTAACCGAGGTAACCCTGGCATAGCTAGGGTCACTGTCTTAGCATGACAATCCAATATAGCATGATAAGGAGACAGTCAATCCATACCCAAGATGACATCAAAATCTACCATATTAAGAAGTAGAAGATCCACACTAGTCTCAAGATTACCAATAGTAACCACACACGAACGATGGACATGATCTACTATAACAGAGTCTCCCACTGGTGTAGATACACACACAGAAGCACTCAGAGAATCACAAGGCACAACCAAATATGAAGTAAAGTAGAAGGACACATAGGAATAAGTACATCCTGTATCAAATAAAACTGAAGCATCTCTATGGCAAATTGGAATAATACATGTGATCATAGAATCAGATGACTCGGCCTTAGGCCTAGCTGGAAAAGCATAAAATCGGGGCTGGGCCCCACCACTCTGAATTGCATCTCTGGAACGGCCTTTAACTGGCTGGCCTCCACCTCTAACAGCCTGACCTCTACCTCTAATGGCCTAACCTCCACCTCTAATAGCCTGACCTTCACCTCTAGCTGCCAGACCCCTACCTCTAACTGGCTGAGCAGGCGTTGAAGCAACCGGTGCCGGTATGATGGCACGAGAATCTTGCCGAGATCTGTTACTCGCCAATCTAGGGCAATACCTCCTGCTGTGACCAATGTTCCCACACTCATAACACCCATCCTGATGCCGTGGCTGCTGAAGCTGACCCAGATAGGCCGGATAACCACTGTAGTAACTCTAGAGTGGTGGTGCACTGATAGGAGCTGAATGTGCACTGAATACTGGCTGCCTAGAGTAAGGCATAATAGGACCGTGACTCTCTGAAGCACCGGGAGATACATGAAGTGCTGAATGAAATGGTTTGGGAGGATGAACCCTACCAAAATTACCCCTGCCTCCAGACGAGTCACCACTGAAACCACCAAACTGATGAGGCCTCTTATCAGACCTATGCCCTCTCTCCTGTGCAGGAACCATCTCGATCCTTCTGGCGACATTAGCAGCCGCCTGAAAAGAAATTTCACTTCCGGTCTCTTTGGCCATTTGAAGCTTGATAGGGTGAGTGAGTCCCTCAATAAACCTCCTCACTCTCTCTCCCTCAGTAGGTAGTAAAAGGAGAGCATGACGGACCAAATCTACAAAACGGGACTCATACTGAGTAACAGTCATACTGCCCTACTATAAACGCTCAAATTGCTTGCGGGATTCCTCTCTCAGTGTGATAGGGAGGAACGTCTACAGAAATAGCTGAGAGAACTGCTCCCAGGTAAGAGCAGGTGATCCGACTGGTCGGGTCAATGTATAATCTCTCCATCACCTCTTGGCGGAACCCGTCATCTGAAACACAGAAAAATTAACCCCATTGGTCTCAACTATACCCATGTTCCGCAACACCTCATGACAGCGTTTAATATAATCCTGTGGGTCCTCAGAAGGTGTACCACTGAAGTGAACTGAAAAGATCTTGGTAAACTTATCCAGTCTCAATAAGGCCTCAAAATATATGACGGGCCTATCACCGGTCTGTGCCGCAACAACTGGCTGAACTACCCCAACTGGCAGGGCTGTTAGAGCCTAAGTCTGGGGAGCCATCTACTCCGGAGCGGGAGTAGTGGGAGTTTGTGCTCCTCCCACAGCCTATGAGACGGCTGGTGCCACTAGAAATGTACCATTCTGGGCCACACCCTCCATAAGACTCACCAATCGGACTAGAGCGTCCTGAAGAATTGGAGTGGCTATGAATCCTT
>AWOL01S0041511.1:0-10668 GCA_000715115.1 Nicotiana otophora | reverse complement strand
ATTTGATCATCTATATGTCATGATGGATTTATCCTTCTATGGGACGTCATAGAATTGCCCGTCAACTTGGCACTCAACGACTTTTCTTTTCTTAGCCTACAAATAAAAAGAACAAAAGAAAGCGTAGAACAAAAAAAATAATTTACCTTTGCAGTGAGTGCTCCCTAACCGTAGCTTATGAATGTTACAACTGATGCCAATTGAAGGAAAATCACGTCGTTATTTATAGAGCTTCCAAAGATGGGTGTTGAAGAGTTAATACCGATGTGGGATCGGTGGTTATCAATGCTGAAGAAGGACTAGGTATCCTATTCCTAATTCAACTGGAAAAGCTACTGGCGGTGAAAAGTTTTTCCAACACATTTGGAGTTGGACAAACCATTATCCAAGTAATACCTACCGTAGATTTTAACTTCTAATAGGATCTGTAATGATTCCAAGTAAAATACAGAAGAATTGTCCTATGTGTATTGGGAGGCTTATCCTTATCAATATTAAATAATTGATCAAAGAAAGGTAACACTAAGTTTATTAGTGAGGCAGTCACGTGAAGTTATACAGAAGGCTAGCATCTTCATAAGTTCCATTCTTCTTAAGTTACAACTACACGTGAGGAGATTGACTGAGTATTTATAAGAAATCAATCAATGAAGTGTAATAATTGCTTAACAAGTCTATGCCTCGACAAATCTTTAAGTAAGGGGCGTTTGTAGGCATATAAATTTTATTAAAATTAAATTCATAAAATAATTTGGACTAAATTTTAAATTCAAAATATATTAGTTCAAATAAATTTATTGGGCTAATATAATTGGATTAAATATATAAGACCAATTACATATGGGTTAAATAAATAAGTCCAAATATATTGGGCTAGCCCATTTAATTGGGCTGCAAGTGAAGAACCCACTTCATTAAACCCAAGATGTCATCTTCCTAGAGGCCCAGCTTGGTGTCACGTGTCAAATGACGTAGCATGCCAAGTCAAACAAAAGGGACAATAGGATCGTGCCACGTATCAAAATGAGGAGGCATGTCAAGTCAAATTAAAAGGCAAATAAAACCGCGCCACGTCTTCCAATGACATGTTCGGGCCAATCAAATGCGGTCTTGTCACACTTCAATTTGATTGGTCGGAAAGAGTTTATTCTTATCATAACTCTTCCCTCCCACAATTATAAATAGGGGTCTTCATAACCCAGAAAAGAAATCAGAAGTTATAACGAAGAAGACACAAGGGAGCTCGTGGATCAAAGGCCACAATTCTCTCCAAACTACAAATGTTCAAGCATTCAAGCACTTCAACACAAATTTCAAGTATTCAAGATCAAGAACGAAGTCAAATCAAATACAAAGCGCTCAAGATCAAGGCTACTTGTCCGTGATAAATTTCGTGGCAACAATTAAAGCGTTCGCGACGGATAAATCAAATTCAAATTCAAGATCAAGCTCAAAGCCATTGAATTTATATTGGAAAAGAAGAATTAGAGGAATCATAGAGATTGTAATACTCAAACTATTTGAAATAAAATACTACGATTGTTGCAATATTTTTCGGTCTCGATTATTTTCTTGATGCAAATTTTATTGTCAACAAATTCTGGCACCCCCAGTGGGACGATCTCTACCTCTCATCTCTTCTTTTCCAAGTTCAAAAACAAGATCTAACAATTCGTCCATGGAAGAACAACTTGCAAATTTGACCAAAGTACTTGAGAAGTTGACCAATTATATGGAGGATCGAGATACTCGCCTCGAAAAGTTAGCAAGTGAGATCGAGAGCTTAGCAGAAGCAAAATCAATTCAAGCACCTGTGGAGCTTTTCGAACATAAAGAAGGGGGAGAATTCGCTGCAAGGCAAACTATCGTGGTCAAAGAGATCCAAGTTTCTTCATAATGTCTAATTCATGTTGATCAATTGGATGACTTCATCATGGGGACAATTGAAGATAAAATTGATCCTCCGATTAAATCTTCCCTTGCATATGCAAAGTCATACACACAACAGATTGATAACTTGAAGATGCCTACTTGATATCAACTTCCAAAACTTCAACAATTTGATGGAAAAGGAAATCTCAAGAAACATGTGGCGCATTTCGTCGAGACATGCAACGACGCTGGGACTTATGGTGATCATCTTGCAAATAGTTTGTTCGTTCTCTCAAAGGTAATGCATTCGATTGCTACACAAATCTCGAACCTGGTTCTATCGATAGTTGGGAGCAGTTAGAGAAAGAGTTTCTCAATCGTTTCTATTGAACAAGACGCATCGTAAGCATGATCAAACTTACAAATACTCTTCAAGGAAAGGATGAGCCAGTTATTGATTTCATCAACCACTGGAGGAGCTTAAGCCTCAACTGCAAAGATCGCCTTAGCGAAACTTCTGGCATCGGAATGTGTATTCAAGGCATGCATTGGAGTTTTAGCTATATCTTACAAGGCATAAAGCCCAAAATATTTGAAGAACTAGCAACCCATGCACATGATATGGAATTGAGTATGGCTACAAGTAGAGATCAAAGGTTTTCTGACTTTGAGCCTCGTGACGAAATAGAAGCGGAGGATGTTGAGAATGGGGGCAAGTATTCATCTGAAGATGAAACTAAAGAGTCTATGCAAGTTATAGTGCTCCATGATGCATGAGCTTAAACTGCAAGTTATAATGCTCCATGACACATGAGCTTAAACTGCAAGTCGTAACGCTCCTTAACGCACGAGCCTAAACTACAAGTTATAATGCTCCTTAATGCACGAGCCTAAACTGCATGTTGTAACGCTCCTCAACGCATGAGCCTAAACTGCATGTTGTAACGCTCCTCAACGCACGAGCCTAAACTGTAAGTTATAATGCTCCTCAATGCACGAGCCTAAACAACAAGTTATAATACTTCTTGGCACATGAGTCTACATTGTATGTCATAAATCTCCCCAAATTTGAAATAAATCTTTAAAATGTAAAGCTCTTCAAATTCGAGCAATTATAGCTCTTCAAATTCGAGCAAAGTCTTCAAATTGTAAAGCTCTTCAAATTCGAGTAAAGACTAAAATCGAAAGATCTTCAAAGTCGAGCAAAGACTTCAAGTTGCAAAGCTATTCAAATTTGAGCTAAATCTTCAAGTTACAACGCTCTTGGATGCACGAGCCTAAACTGCATGTCATGAACCTCTTAAAATTTGGGAAAAAGCTTCAAGTTGCAAAGCTCCTCAAAATACGAGCTTAAAATGCAAGTCGCTACGTTCCTTAACACAAGAGCATAAACTGCATGTTACCCCTAGCCCGCAAGAGTATAAACTATGTATGGACCCAATAAAAAAAGGGGGTCCACTAGATTAAAAACTTCGAAAGAGGCAGCATAGGCAAAAGTTAGGACATATACAAAAAACTCACACAGTCTGAACTACGGTATCACGTGATCCTTTTCAACGAGGTATATAGGAAGCTTAGAGTTTCATTCTAAGTTTAGTCGTATGAGTTCAAAATATACAACATATTTCCCCAATCGTTGATCGAATGAAGCATGACGAAGTATAATCCACTTGATTGGAACTTAAAAAAATTACTGTTACATGTATTCTTTCGTTGAACTTTGTGCCTTATCAAAGATTGATGGTTCAATAGGGGCAAGCCTCGATAGAAAATTGGCATCTCTGATGGATGGATGTAGTCTTTTAGTAGAAGGCCAAATCTTCAAATTGAAATATCCTAATTTTTTCAAGTTGAAGTTTAAAAGTTCAATCGTTGGCCGAATGAAGTATGATGGAATTTAATCCATTCAATCAACACTTGAAAATCAAGTTGCAACACTATTCTTTTGTTGAACTTTGGATCCCATATGATTTAAAGGGGGCAAGCTTCCATGGTAAATTGGCGTCTTCAATGGGAGGATCATAGTCTTTTAGGAGGCTACTAAGTATTGCAGTGAAGTCCAGAGATTTGCTATGCCTTCGGATTTTCCAAACCTTCAAGTTTTTGGTCTTCAAGTTGAAGTGTTTAATTCCTCCAAGTCTTCAAGTTGAAATATTCAAATCCGTCAAGCCTCGAAGTTGAAGTCTGCGAGTCCTCCAAGTCTTCAGGTCGGCCGCTCTTCTAGTTAAAATCTTCAGATCCCCCAGTTCTACAAGGTGAAGTTTTCAAGTTCACCGCCTTCAAGTTGAAGTCTTCAAGTCCGTCGGTCTTCAAGTTGAAATCCTCTAATTTGATGGTCTTCAAGTTGAATGGTTTAAGCCCTCCAAGTCTTCAAGTTGCAGTCTTCAAGTCTGCTAATTTTTCAAGTTGAAGTTTAAAAGTCCACCACTCTTCAGGTTGAAGCGTCAAAGTCTATTGAATCTTCAAGTCCATCAAATCTTCAAGTTTGTCGGTCTTCCAGTTGAAGTATGCAAAGTCCGCCAAATCTTCAAAGTTCGCAAAATGTCCAAGTCGATGTCGTCAAGTACACTAAGTCTTCGAGGTGAAGTTTTCTAGTCTTCCAATCCTAAGGTGGACATTTAAGTCCCTTTGCACCTTAAGTTCGCCTCTTCGTGGGTTTGTCTTTAAAAGGAACTATAACTCTCCAATCTTAAGGTGGACGTTTAAGTCTCTTTGCACCTTAAGTTAGCCTCTTTATGGATTTATCCGTCTATATAGTGATGTGGATTTGTCCGTCTATATGGTGATACAGATTTGTCTGTCTATATGGTGATACAGATTTGTCCGTCTATTCGATGATATAGATTTGTCCATCTATATAGTGATATGGATTTATCCATCTATAAGATGATGTGGATTTGTCCGTGTATTTGGTGATACAAATTTGTCCGTCCATATAGTGATGTGAATTTGTCCATCTATATGATGATGTGAATTTGTCCGTCTATATGGTGATACAGATTTGTCCGTCTATATAGTGATATAGATTTGTCCGTCTATATAGTGATGTGGATTTGTCTGTCTATATGGTAATGTAGATTTGTCCTTCTATATGGCGATATGGATCTGTCATCTATGTATTGTGATGTATTTGTCCTTCTATATGTTGCGAGGGATTTGACCTTCTATATGTTGTTGAGGATTTGATCATCTATATGCCGTGATGGATTTATCCTTCTATGGGACGTCATGGAATTGCCGTCAACTTGGCACTCAATGACTTTTCTTTTCTTAGCCTACAAAAAAAAAAGAACAAAAGAAAGCGTAGAACAAAAGAAAGAATTTACCTTAGCAGTGAGTGCTCCCTAACCGTAGCTTATGAATGTTACAATTATTTCCAATTGAAGGAAAATCACGTCGTTATTTATAGAGCTTCTTGTATACGGTCGAAATCGGGCATACCCGATTTCGTTGGCAGGGGAGTTTTCTCGAGGATAACTTCATAATAGATCGGGCTCGAGCTCGAAGATAAGAAATCGAGCCTAGAGATCGAAGTGTACGTTGAGACCGAGGCCAACAACAATAGAGACCAAGTATGATCGACTTCGAGGGGAGCATACTAACGAAATGGCGAGATATCATTAACCGGTCAAAGATCACGGCATGAATCTCGGAACGGATATCCGTGATTAGTCGAGGATCATGGCGTGAATCTCGGAACTGACCAAATAAGAAGCGGTTAACTAGTTGTTTATACGATTTCCTTCTGTAATTAGATGCATGCCATAATTAGGTTTCCTCTACTATATAAAGAGGATTTCTAATCATTTGTAGGGGGCGATCATTCACTGATATGAATATACACATACGCTGCTTTCTTTGTTTTACTTACTGTTCATTGCTGCTTGTTCCATCCTCTACTGTTCTTATTCACCAACCTCGAGACTATCTCGAATCGAGATCGAGGCATTGTTTGCTGACCGGTTTGATTTATTTTTATCTAATTTATCTATTTAATTCGTTATTTATCAATTGGTACTGATTTAAATAACATATCCTTAAAAGCATAATATAAGTTTAATTGTTACTCGATTTTTAGGGTAAACAGTTTGGCGCCCACCGTGGGGCTAAGGATAATAGTGATTGTTCAGTACTAATTCTGGTAAAACACATTATGTTACGCTTGTTCTTGTCGAGTATCTTTGCTTTCAGGTTAAAACATGCCAAACTCACAAAATGCATCCACACACGGTGACAATGGACTCGGATTCCATGATGAAAACAAAAATGTGATTGCTCCAGGAGTCGAGGTGCCACAGGCTAATCTCGGGGGAGCACCGGTTGCCAACCCAGTCGATGTCAGTTTGCACGTTGCTCTAAATGCGGACCTAGGCGCAGATCTCGATGGGAGTGTATGCAGAGATGGTAGATCTAGTGGCCAAGGAACACAGGACAGAGGAGACGAAGGAGTCAGTCTCCAAGTGATATTCGAGATGTTTCAGGCTCAACAAGCCGCGATTGCTCAGTTACAAAATCAACATAGGGCTCCGAATAAGGTCGAGCCGAAAATTACTCATCGTACCGAGCCAGTACCGAAAAGGTCGAATGGTAACGAATCGGGGACTAATCCTGCAGTAATGAAAATGCTCAAGGAGCTCACCAAAAGAATTGAATCATGGGAGAAAAGAATCGAAGCCAACGATAAAAAAGTTGAGACATACAACTCTCGAGTTGATCAGATACCGGGGGCACCGCCAATCTTGAGAGGGATGGATTCGAAGAAGTTTGTACAAAAGTTGTTTCCTTCAAGTGCGGCTCCGAAGCCTATTCCAAAGAAGCTTCGTATGCCAAACATACCCAAATATAATGGGACCACCGATCCCAACGAGCATGTTACTTCATATACATGCGCCATCAAGGGTAACGATTTAGAGGATGATGAAATCGAATCTGTGCTATTAAAAGAATTTGGAGAGACCCTTTCGAAGGGATCAATGATTTGGTATCACAACCTGCCCCCAAATTCCATCGAATCATTTGCCATGTTAGCAGATTCTTTCGTAAAGGCACACGACGGGGCCATAAAGGTCGCAACGAGGAAATCAGACCTTTTCAAGGTAAGACAAAGGGATAATGAAATGTTGAGGGAGTTCGTGTCCCAATTTCAAATGGAATGCATGGAGTTGCCACCAGTCACAGATGATTGGGCCGTTCAAGCTTTCACCCAAAGGTTGAACGAGCGGAGTTCGATAGCATCACGTCAGTTGAAACAAAATTTGATCGAGTATCCAGCTGTAACTTGGGCAGATGTGCACAATCGATATGATTCGAAGATCAAGGTCGAGGATGACCAATTAGGAGCCCCTTCCGGTTCAATACATCCAAACAAGTCGGCAGTTAAAAACCAGAGGGACGTCGACAGAGAGCCAAGGTCGAACAGGGACCGATATCAACCATATACCGCAGATCGAAGGAACAACGGTTCAAGATGCAATTTCGCCCGGAACGATCAAAGAAGTGATCGAGGACAGAATTCTCGGGGACTTATGAGCAAAAGAGGTTTTGACAAGTAAGTCGATCCCACAGAGGCACCTCGGTTATCGGAATATATCTTTAGCACCGATGCATCGGGCATTGTATCGGCAATCAGAAGGATTAGAGATACTAGGTGGCCCAAACCCATACAAACCGATCCTTCCCAAAGAAACCCAAATTTGATGTGCAAGTATCATGGCACGCATGGTCACAAGACCGAGGATTGCAGGCAATTAAGGGAGGAGGTAGCCCGTCTATTCAATGAGGGACACCTTTGAGAGTTCCTCAGCGATTGAGCCAAGAATCATTTCATAGAAAGGGACACCAACAGGAAAAATGAACAGGAGGAACCCCAGCATGTCATTCATATAATCGTCGGTGGGGTCGACATTCCATAGGGACCCATATTCAAATGCACAAAGGTATCAATCACTAGGGAAAAATGAACCCAAGATTATGTGCCCGAAGGCACTTTATCATTCAACAACGAAGAAGTAGAAGGCATTTCTCAGCCCTACAATGATGCTCTAGTAATTTCTATCTTATTAAATAAAGTTCAAGTTAAGACGTGTTTTAGTGGATCCAGGTAGATCGGCAAATATCATCCGATCGAGGGTCGTGGAGCAGCTCGGCCTACAAAATTAAATCATGCCCGCAGCTCAAGTCTTAAACGGCTTCAATATGGCCAGTGAAACAACTAAAGGGGAGATTATTCTACTGGTAAACGTGGCTGGAACCATTCAAGATACCAAGTTCCACGTAATCGAGGGCGATATGAGGTACACTGCCCTGCTTGGAAGGCCTTGGATCCACAATATGAGGGCAGTCCCTTCGACTCTACACCAAATAATGAAATTCCCGATGTTGGACGGTGTAAAAACAATATACAGGGAGCAGCATGCTACAAAGGAAATGTTTGTGGTCGATGAGGTAACACCGATATTGACACTATCAACCTCGGAAAGGTTGAGCATCAAAGGTAAATAGGAAGTCAAATAGCAATCACAGCCACTAGCCTCGACCGAATCGGGAAAGCAGAAGATAGAAGAAGAAGAGGAGAATTTTCTGACCCCTCCAACTTTTATTGTTCCAGAAGATTCTGACGGCACCAAATCAACGATCGAAGAGATGGAACATGTTATATTGATCGAGTACCTGTCCGAGCGAAAGGTATACCTGGGAACGGGATTAACCCCCGAACTCAGGAAAAAGCTTATTCAATTTCTTATTGATAACATGGATTGTTTTGCTTGGTCTCATTTAGACATGACAGGGATCCCACCAGAGATAACGACACATCGGTTAAGCCTGGACCCTAGGTTCAAACCGGTGAAGCAAAAGAGAAGACCCCAGTCTGAGGTAAAGCACGCATTCATAAAGGACGAGGTAACTAAACTTCTCCAAATAGGGTCCATTCGGGAGGTGAAATATCCCGAATGGCTAGCCAATATAGTTGTAGTCCCTAAAAAAGGGAACAAACTTAGAATGTGTGTAGATTATAAGGATTTAAACAAGGTGAGCCCCAAAGATTCTTTTCCACTGCCTAACATCGATCGCATGATCGATTCCACGGCCGTCCATGAGATCCTTACTTTTTTCAATGCCTATTCCGGGTACAATCAAATCCAAATGAACCCGGAGGACCGAGAAAAGACTTCATTTATCACCAAGTATGGAACATATTGTTATAATGTAATGTCCTTCGGGCTAAAAAATGCAGGAGTTACTTACCAACGCCTCGTAAATAAAATGTTCGAAAAACAAATAGGTAAATCAATGTAAGTTTATATTGATGACATGCTAGTTAAGTCCCTGCACGCAGAGGACCATTTGGCTCATTTACAGGAAACATTCGGGATTTTAAGGAAATACAACATGAAGCTCAACCCCGGAAACTGTGCTTTCGAGGTCGGTCCGGGCAAGTTCCTTGGCTTCATGGTATCGAATCGGGGGATCGAGATAAACCCCGATAAAATCAAGACCATCGAAGACATCACCGTCATAGACAGTTTAAAAGTCGTGCAGAGGCTAACTAGACGGATAGCTGCCTTAGGTCGATTCATTTCGAGGTCGTCGGATCGAAGCCATAGATTTTTCTCTCTACTCAAAAAGAAGAATGATTTCGCCTGGATCCCGGAATGCCAACAGGCATTAGAGGAATTGAAGCGATACCCATCGAGCCCACCACTACTTCACACTCCAAATGCAGATGAGAAACTTTACTTGTACTTGGCAGTATCGAAAATTGCGCTAAGTGGTGTCCTAGTTCGAGAAGAGCAGGGTACGGCATTTCCCGTTTATTATGTAAGTCGAACCTTAGGAGAAGCAGAAACTAGATATCTGCACTTGGATAAATTGGCACTTGCACTGAGAAGCGCCTCTGGAAAGTTAAGACCATACTTCCAATGTCACCCCATATGCGTATTAATCACTTACCCACTTCGTAATACTTTGCACAAGCCCGAACCATCAGACCGATTGGCCAAATGGGACGTCAAACTCAATGGTAAAATATCGAATATCAACCCCGGATGGCCATCAAGTCTCAAATTTTAGCGTACTTTGTGGCCGATTGCACGCCAATCCTCGTACCTGCAGTTGAAAAGGAACTCTTGTTAAAATCGGGTACATCATCGAGGGTATGGACCCTCTTCACAGACGGTGCTTCAAACATGAAGGGGTCTGGGCTAGGTATCGTTTTGAAGCCGCCCACGGGTAGCACTATTAGGCAATCTATCAAAACTTCTAGTTTGACTAACAATGAGGCCGAGTACGAGGCCATGATTGCAGGTCTCGAGCTAGATAAAAGAATAGGAGCAGAAGTCATTGAAGTTAAGTGTGACTCTTTACTGGTGGTGAACCAAGTAAATAAAACCTTCGAAGTTCGGGAGGATAGAATGCAAAGGTATTTGGACAAACTGCAGGTAACTTTGCACCGTTTTAAGGAATGGACTTTGCAGCACGTACCTCGAGAGCAAAATAGTGAGGCCGATGCACTTGCAAATTTGGGGTCATCGATCGAAAAAGATGAGATCATCTCGGGGACTGTCGTTCAACTCTCGAGATCCGTGATCGAGGAAGATCATGCCGAGATAAACTCTACAAGCTTAACTTGGGATTGGAGGAATAAATATATTGAATACTTGAAGAACAGAAAGCTCTCATCAGACCCTAAAGAGTTGAGGGCCCTACGAACCAAAGCTGCTCGATTCACATTGACTGAAGATGGAACATTATATAGAAGGACATTCGATGGACCATTGGCAGTATGCTTAGGACCAG
>AWOL01S0041508.1:0-16221 GCA_000715115.1 Nicotiana otophora | reverse complement strand
AGTAATTGTGGTTGATTCTCTAATGAGATAGCCTAGCCGATCGGGTCGTGATCGGACTCCGTACTAAATTTACGGTGGTATTGATATTGATAGTAATTGTGGTTGATTCTCTAATGAGATGTCCTAGCCGATCGGGTCGTGATCGGACTCCGTGCTAAAAGTACAGTGGCATTGGTATTGCGAACACTGGTATTGTGAACATCGGTATTGTGAACACTGGTATTGTGAACATTGGTATTATGAATATTGGTATTGTGAACAATGGTATATCGGTGCTAATGATCTCCCAACCAAAACTTGTATATGAAGTTCGTATTTTGAAAATTATTATGTTTTAACTGGACATTTGGATATTGTGGATTTTGACTTGTTGTTTCTATGTGGTTCCTTTTATTATATGGGCATTCTATTTTGATAAAGGATTTTTAGCTATACATACTAGTGCTATTCGACAGTACTAACGTCCTTTTTACCGGGGGCGCTGCATCTTTAATGGATGCATGTGGTTCTACAATAGGTGTCATTGATCAGTGATAGCAGTACACTCTTTTCAGCTGATTTGGTGAGCCCTACTTCATTTCGAGGTCATGTATTTGTTTCTCATGTATTGTGTTTTGAGGTATAGCCGGGACCTTGTTGCCAGCATTTCCATATTACACTTCTATTATACTTAGAGGCTCCGTATATAGGTTGTGGGTTGTGGTTGATGTTGGGAACTGAACTAGATATGTTGGTGTTTGGAAATAATATTTTTCATTAATTCTATAAACTCGTAATATTGTAGAAATTATGAAGGAAGCTGCTAATTGAAATGAAAAAAAGAAGTTGTTAATGAAATCTTTTCAGTTTTTGATTAATGGAGTACATCTCCTATTATTTCATGAATGAGTTTGGGTAGAATAAAATCTAACAGGCTTGCTCAGCCGGGTTTACTCGGTTGAGCGCCGGTCGCGCTCCCCGAGTTGGGGGCGTGATACATGATATGCGTCATCACGACAGTTTAGTTTTGGAGGATTTATCTCTGAAGTTTGATGATGATCTGTTAGAGCATCCCATATGTTAGCTTAACATTTCACCTAATAGAGATGCCCAACGTAATATTGATTTAATTGTTGATTGTAGACTTCCAAACGAGACAACATATTGCATTAATCCAGAAGTCCATAAAATTTTACAAAGATGAGAGGAAAGTTTTCTTAAAAATGAGTCCTTAATGGAGGGTTTGAGTTCATATTTTGTTCAAGCTTTTTTATTGCCCCCAAAGGATGAAAATTTTCAAGCATATTTAGGAACAGGAAATCTTAACATAAATTCCATCCCAAGAAGATATAGTTCGATCTCCAAGGTTGATCCAAAGGTACTTGAATTTGATTCTTCTAAGGGTTTTTTGTGGTACTAAATCAATATTTTTGGGCATATTTCATAAGTACCACATTGACATGGAGAAGTTCAGCATTCTTGAAGATAAAAAGAAAATAACTTATTATTATGGATTACTGTTTGAAAATCTATTTCAAAATAATTAATGCATAAATATTAGTGCAAAGATGCAATTGAGAAAGTGGAATTTAGTTCGGCCACATGCTAAACTTTGTTACAACACGATGAAGACTTTGACAAGTTAGAAAAATACAATTTAGAGCCTGGTGCAACATCGATATTTGCTTGTTTTGAAAGAGTAAATAGTCTTTCTTATAGTTCAGATCAACATCTTACACCTCGTTTTTAATCATTAGATTCTGAGTCCTAAAACTTGGGATACGTTATTTCTTGAAATCGACCCACAAACCACGTTTTCGTTTCAAGATCTTGATCCTGCTTGGTTGGTTGTTTATTAACTCGAAGAATCACATCAATTTGTTATCAGAGCTATAACCCATAGGTCCTAAGGTTGAGAAATCATCATGTCTAAGATTCAACCAAGAGGAACATTCTTGGTTGGAGAAGATAAAGAAACAAGACAACATGAATCTCTTTTCCACACTAGATGCACCTCCCATAAAAAGGTTTGTTCGTTGACCATTAATTGTGGGAGTCAGATAAATATCATTTCTGAAGAGAAGGCTATTAAACTTGGTTTGCAACCAAATTTCATCCATATCCTTACAGCATCAAAGTTAAAGATGATGATATTTCAGAGGTAACTCGTCAATGCCTAGTATATTTTTCTATTAGTAAGATCAATGAACACCAGATTTTTTGTGATGTAGTGAAGATGGATGCTTGTCACTTATTAATTGAAAGACCATGGGTGTTTGATAGGTGTTCTAAATATGATGAAAAACTTAACACATATTCCTTTACAAAGGATGAACATAATATTATATTAGTACAATTGAATCCCAAAATATTGCTAAGAATCTGAAGCCCAAGAATGATTCTTTTGTGACCAAATTACAAATAATTGGCCCAACCAATAGAGAAAATTTTTTGAATGTTGGTATTAATGTGGAATATCACAAGGAGAAGGAGCATGCACTAGATCCACAAGTTGAGGATTTACCTCCGAAGTTTGATGATGATCCGTTGGAGCATCCCATATGTGAGCTTAACTTTTCACCTAATAGGGATGCCCAACATAATATTGATTTGGTTGTTGATTATAGACTTCCAAATGAGACAACATATTGCATTAATCAAGAAGTCCATGAAATCTTACAAATACGAGAGGAAGGGTTGCTTAAAATAAGTCCATAATTGAGGGTTTGAGTTAATATTTTGTTCTAGCTTTTTTCTTGCCCCCAATGGATGTATAGTTTCAAGCATATTTAGGAACAAGAAATATTAACACAAATTTCATCAATGGTTAATATTTTGTTAAATATGAGAGCGTTGTTTCTGATGAATTCTCAAAAAAATATACTGCGATCTCCAAGTTTGATCGAAAGGTACTTGAATTTGATTCTTCTAAGGGTTTTGTGGTACTAAATCAACTTTGTTGGGCATATTCCATAAGTACCACGTTGACATAGAGAGAAGTTCATGATTCTTGAACATAAAAAGAAAATAACTTATTATTATGGATTAGTGTTTGAAAATCTATTTAAAAGGATTTATTGTAGAAATATTGGTATAAAGTTACTATTGAGAAACTGGGATTTAGTTCGGCCACATGTCGTAACGACCTAGCCGGTCGTTTCGAGAGTTGTAGCCCCGTTCATCCATTTACTGCTCATTTTATGCTTTAGAGTTATTATGTGACTTGTGGGGTAGTTGGTTCGGGTCCGGGGAGGTTTCGAAATGAATTGAGACACTTACTCTTAAGGATGAAAACATAAGTTGAAAAGGTTGACTAGATGTGGAATTATGTGTAACCGACATTGGAATGGAGTTTTGATGGTTACGTTAGCTCTATTGGGTAATTTTGGGCTTAGTAGCGTGACCGGATTGTGATTTGGAGGTCTGTAGTGGAATTATGTTTGAAATGGAAAAAGTTGGAAATTTGAAAGTTTTTGACCGACAATGGACTTTGTAGATACCTGGCTCGGATTGGGGTTCCAGCAATTGGAGTAGGTCTATGGTGTCATTTGTGACTTGTGAGCAAACTTTCAAGTCAATCGGCCGTGATTTGTTATGTTTCGGCCTCGTTTGTAAAAGTTGAAATTTCTTTGTTTTAATAGGCTTGAATTGGAGTGCGATTCGTGTTTTCGATGTTATTTAATATAATTTGAGGGCTCGACTAAGTTCGTATAGTGTTTTAGGACTTGTTGGTATAATTGGTTGGGGTCCCAGCGACCTTGGGTGGAGTTCGGATGGGTAACGGATCGAATTTGGAGTTCGGAGCTTGGGTCGCATGTGCAAACTCGCAAGTGCACGAAGGAGCGCAGGTGCGGCCATATGAGGAATGTGCAATGGTTGCTGGCATGGAAGAAGTTCCGCAGATACGGAGGTGCATCTGTGCGAGGTTGACCACAGAAGCGGATTTGGCTAGGCAGCAGGGGCATCCCATATGCGGAGAATGCTCGCTAATGCGGTCCTGCAGGTGTGAGCATGTTACCGCAGGTGCGATGGATCGCCAGTTATGTGAGTTACACAAGAACGTGACTTTTTCCAAAAATACGGATGCGCGGGTGCGATCCCAGGCTCCGCAGGTGCGAGCCCAGGCTCCGCAGGTGCGGAAATGCCTAGGCAGTGTTTAAATTCGAGGGTTTCAGAGTTTTTCTTCATTTTGGACATTTCAAGCTCTGGATTAGGCGAATCTGGAGAGGTATTTTGAAGGGATTATTGAGGTAAGTCACTTGTGGTTTAATTTATTCAATAATTATGTTTCCCCATTGATTTTCCCACCTAGATTTTCTGGTTTTTAGGTGTAATTTGGGAGTTTGAGGCTAGGGATTTGGAGAGTTTAATTTGGGGATTTGGGTGACGGTTTGGTATCGTATTTTGGTAACATTTATATGGTTGGACTCGTAATGGTCTTTCGAATTTTATGACTTTTATCGGATTTTGAGACGTGGGCCCGGGGGCCGGCTTTTGAGTCGACTTTTGACTTTTGATTAATAACTTAGTATTTTTTTTATGGAATTGGCTCCTTTAGCTCATGCTGATTGTATCGAACTGTTTGTGGCTAGATTCGGGGTATTTAGAGGCCGATTCGGGAGACAAGGGCGTATTGGAGTAGGGATTTGCACGGATTGAGGTATGTAACAGTTCTAAATTTGGTTATGACGGTATGAAACACCGTATTATGTGTCATGTGATTGGTTTTGAGGTGACGCACATGCCAGGGGACGGACGTGTGGGCGTGCACCGTAGGAATTGTGACTTGGTCAACTCCATAGAACTGTACAGTTGAATGATCTGTTGTTATCCATATTTTCTCCATGTGTTATAAAAATTGAATTGTAAATCATGTTTAGGCCATGTGTTGGCACTGTAGGGACCCACAGAGTCCGTGTTACATGTTGATTTATCTGCTAAATTCCTATTTTGTACTCAGTCATAGTTTTACTGCATATTATATCTCAACCTCTATTATTCTTTATTGATACATTATATCATAGCTCTTTGGGCTGATTATCATGATTATTGAGAGCCCAAGAGACTAAGTGATTGATGACTGAGTGATGCCAAGAGGCTTATTGTGAGGATATTTATGGGAGCGAGGAGCACGCCGCATCGTATTTTATTGATTTATGTCATAATTGGCTTGTTATAGTGCCTGGGCTGAAGGAGCCCATCCGACGTCCGTACAACCCCAGTGAGTGCAGGGACCTATTGAGTGCCGAGTTTACGAGAGAAATGAGAGAATGTGAGGAATGAGTGACTGTAAGGTTTGAGTGAATGAGAGGACTGAATGACTGTCATTCTGAGAATATGTACTTGATCTCTTTACTGTTGTACTTCAGCTGGCATATATCATTGTCATGAAATTTTTGAGAGATACTATATCCTGTTTTAACTGAACTTGGCATGAAGTATTTCTTTTAGCTTTAACGGTCAAACTTGAAAGCATGTCTATTTTTTTGTATAGTATTTTCTGAAATTGAGTTGTATCTGTGAAGCTCGTCACTACTTTCAGTCCAATAGTTAGACTTGTTACTTACTAAGTTGGTTGTACTCATGCTACATCTTATACTTCATGTGCAGATTCATGTTCTTTTGGTCATGGTGAGTGTTGATTATCTGCTCAGCCTGATCATTTCGGGATTTCAAGGTAGTTGTCTAGCATTCGCAGACCTTGACTCTCTCTCCATATCTTTCAGCTTTATGTATTTAGCTTCAGTTTTTCATAGACAGTATTTTCAAACTTGTATTGTATAGATGCTCATGTACTCAGTGATACATTGGTTTTGGGAACTTCCATATTGAGTTTTGACTTCCTATCCAGTTTATGACAACTTTAATTATTCAAACCTGTGTTATTTCATTGTTTACTTAAAAGTGTTGGCAATATTTTGAGGTGTCGGCTTGACTAGTACCACGTTAGGCACCGTCACGATAGGCTATGTTTTGTGTCGTGACACATTCTAAGCCTTAGGAAACTTATCTTCGAGAGGTTGCCAAAACCTTAGGAAACTTCACATTCTTGTATTCTTGTCGTACGGATTTGTTAATTTCAGAAACTAAACTTATGTTGCTCCATTTGCTCATAGTGGTGAGGATACGTGCTACCGGACAGGATGGCCAGCCACCAGTACCACTAGCTAGGGCCATGAGAGGCCGAGGTCGCGGTTGGGGCCACGGTACGGGCAGAGATGTAGCTCGTATAGCAGCTAGAGCAGTACCTGCTGATCCAACAGTTGCTCCAGCTAAGGAGCAGGTTCCATATGTGGTTGAGTCGGTGGGGCCAGCTCAAGCACCAGCTACACCAATTGTGATTCCAGGCCTTCAAGAGGGTTTGGCTCAGATTTTGACTGTGTGCACTAGCCTTACTCAGACAATTTTTGTTCCGACCACGGCAGCCACTTCTCAGGTCACTTCCTGTCCTCCATCCCTTCCTTGCAGGTGCGACCATAACCTCGCTTCTGCGACCTCGCACCTGTGCAAATAGCACTGCAGGTGTGACACATCAGTACCAAACGTGCCTAACCACTTCCAAACGTCTGAAACACATCTGAATTACATCTGAGCCATTCGGGACCCCGTCGAATCATACCAACAAGTGTGCATACATTATCCAGAGTTATCAAAATTCTCAAAGCGCTACAAATAACATAAAAACTAAGAATTTACTATCAAAATTAATCTCTTAAGTTCCAAACTTTCCAACTTCACCAAACACGTCTGAATCATGCCTAAACGTTTCGGATTACAACCAAACTTCACACACAAGTTACAATGTATTAAATGAATCCATTCCAAGTCCCTAAATAACAATACGAGTTTGATACCACTAAAGTCAACTCGGGATTAAACCCTTAAACTCCCTAATTTTGTAAATTGCCAACTTTGGACAAAAAGGGCTAAAACATTCTAGGAACATCCAAATTCAAATGCGAACATACGGCCAAGTCCAAAATAACCATATGAACCTATTGAGACCATCAAATCCCGATTCCGATGTAATTTATTCAAAAGTTAAGTCTTGGTCAACTCTTCCAACTTAAAGCTTCTAAATTGAGAATTACTCTTCCAAATCAAATTTGAATGTCTCGAAATCAAATAAACTATACACACAAGTCATGATGCATCATATGACGTTACGCAAAGTCTCAAATCGCCGAAGGAAATGCTAAAGATCAAAAGGATCGGTCGAGCAATTACATTTTCCCCACTTAAACCTACGTTCATCATCGAACGTGCAAAGAGGTGGTCCAAAGCTACCAAATCATTGTATAACTCATCATATACATACTATAGGTGATATCATTTCACCTCAATCCATATATTCCCACTAACAGAATCCCGACAGAAATTTCTTCCTTAAACCTTAGCTTGCAATCCTTAGAGCCAAATTCTAACTTTTGTAACTCCATCTAAGATCTGATTCTTATATATATACACTATATCAATCTCCACAACCTGTAACAAACCTTAATTGTACTCCCAATATGTAACCAAGTGATGTATCCATCGCTCATATGCCCATAACAATATCTTTCGACCATAATAGCTGCTCATTACCAATCCCGCTACCCGTAATATTCCTTATGAAAAATAAAACATGGCTATAAAACTTCACAATGGAGAAATGAAGAAAAATATGTGTAGGAACTCATAATGTCTCATCAACACCACAAGTCATGGAGTTCTGTCGCTCAATAAGAACCATTGTCAAATTTTGAGCTGGCTAATGACATTCCTTTTCCAAACATACCTTCATACATATTCGATTGCACTAATCCCGTCTAATAACATCCTCTCACCCAGTGCAAGATTCTCGACCGACATGCCACATCTACTACCATCAAGAACCTCATACGATGTGATCCATGCACCAAATAAGCAACTACTCAAATATTATCAACAATGGAATGAGAAATATAAAGAAAATATTCAACAAGTTTAATAGATACAACAATAAGAGCATGATTCTATGAATCCATCCCACAAGATAAACAAAACACACAAAACGAGCATAAGGAATCATACCAACATAGCCCCATTGCGGCGCGCAACCCGATCCGCACATATCAATCCCCATGGAAATAACCATTGAGACCTACTGCTCATGCTCTCCCAACACGTGTGTATTAATAACATGCATATAAAGTGCATATACATGGCAATGGGGATATGGATAGCATAATGCTCTATGAAAAGAAAGCATATCTATGGTGCAATTTGCAAATCAATATCTCAAGAGCCATCTCGTTCAAATATCGCCACAAGGCCTAAACAGAACCACAACATGCGTGTGAATAATCAAGTAGGCTCACAACCCATCATAGCATAAGAAAATAACACACAAAACAAATCAAGGCAGGAATAACATCTATTTCGCTCGATGACACATTCATAGAAAATGTTGCGCTGAATAAGTGAATCCAATCTAGCGTAGAATACACATTCTCATTATGCCTACAAATGGCCTCTAATCTGATTCGAGTCATTCCAGAATGGGTAAATATAGCCTTCCAAGAGTTCATAGTGACTCTATCCATGATACATATAATCAACTATAAAATCTTGAACACACTTCCACAGTCCACAACTAGAGGGATAGTATAAGGCCCCGTAAACTTTTTACCTAAAACCCAGGGTTTCGTGGTTCCGAAGTAGACTTATGGTTCAGACTATTTGTGTTGAAAAGTGAGTTAGGGAGTTGAAGAATTTTTTTTGAAATACATGGCATTTTCTGTGGTCCATTATGCGGTCGCAGAACTGATTTGCGGACCACATATCTGCCGCAGACCGAGGCAGAAATTTGGGAAACATTTTTGGACCCTTATGAGGTCTATTATATGGGCTACATAAACCATCACAGACCCAACATGAAAATTTCTAGAGGGGAGTTCTGCGACGTAGTATACGACCGCAGAATAGGTAGAATTGCCCAGTTCCGGAGGGCCATTGTGCGGTACATTTTGCGGACCGTAGAAATATTATATGGTCGCATATGCAACCGCAGATCTGTGTCGGGGCTTCATGTTTCTAATATTGTTTACCCGACCCTATTTTTATTAAAGGCCCTTGGGGCTCATTTTAACAGAGAAATTTGATATTTTAGAAAGAAGGGAGAGTGTTCTAGAGAGAGAGAAGGAGAACCTAGGCTAATTGTTCATCAATTCTTGCTCAAGACTTGGAGAGTTTACAAGGAAAAATCACAAGGTCTTCATCCAAGAGGTAAGATTCTAAGCCTAGTCTTCAATTTATAATTTAGGTAGAAGATGGGTAATTGAGAATATGATTCATGAGTATGAAAGTTGTTTATTTGACATGAATGTACCACCAAGGGAAGTGGGAAGATTGTTGAGCTCTTTTGGGTAAACTTTGGGTAGAGGGATGAAAGAATCCACCATAGGAGGACCTTAAAACCTTAATGCACACATAGTGTTTGATAAAAAGCTCAAGTGAGCTGGAACTATGACCTCTATCCTAATTTGTGTTCAATTTTGCTATATTTCTAAATAGATCGACTAGGATAAGAATTTCGGAATATTGTAGTAATTTAAAAGGCTCGAGGCGAGGTATGTTGGCTAAACTTATATCTTAGAATTGAATTCCCATGATGATCTTGTAAGTCCCGAGTTGTCCATTATGAATCGACCTTTCTGAAAAAGTTTGGTGTCAGATGATGTGTATATATATATATATATATATATATATATATATATATGAATATGTTCAAAATGTGTTCCGGAATATTCTTATCTTATTGTGTTATTCTTCAGGAGAGACTTTGGAGTATGAGTATCTAGTAGAATGTTGTGACTTCAAGTCAAGTCCAAATGAAAGTGATCACACCTAAACTGTACAAGAAATCACATGTGCCTAAGACCCGTATTTGCTCAAGAATATGTTGAAAGTCATAATTTGAAAAGCCTTGTTGTTGATTATCCATGATGATGTTTGAAAGTGAAATAGTGAGCATGAATTATGAAGTACGACCAACGTGCCAAGAATGATATTGCGTTATGGCCAATGGTGCCAATACAATGAATGACATGTAAAAGAATATGAAATTAGTGGTAAATCCTTTTAATAATAAATGTATTAGGAGTATCGTTTAGCCACCAAGGAAGGGTAGGTCAGAACAACCTAACCCTAAAAGTACACGTACCTTTGTAGGAGTGATTGAGGGGCAAATCCCCGTGTTAATGTGAGGAGACTATTTCCCATCATATGGGATGAGATTGGTGTGTTGAGATTTTTCTCCTTAAATGGGATGATATTATTGCTAGCAAACTATAATGTGATGTCGAGCCACACAACATTGTGGTGAGATGGCTTAGTCGATCAGGATGAGATCAGACGGCATGCCATGTACATGGTGGTATTGTAAGTGTATGTCTCTGGGTGAGATGGATTAGTCGGTCGGGCTGAGATCGGACTCTGTGTTAACACACAGTGATGTATCGGTGCTAAAGATGTCCCAACTTAAATTAATGAAACTTACTTGAAACCTACCTTTACCCTTACTTGACACCTTGATACCGGTTGAGTCTCTTATTGATTTCATGCTTTATTCTCTGTTTACTATTGCTCGTTATATTGAAAGGGTATTTAGTTTTACATACTAATACTATGCCATATGTACTAATGTCCCTTTTGCCGGGGGCGCTGCATCTCTAATGGATGCAGGTTGTTCCATAGTAGGTGGTATTGACCAGTGATAGCAGCACACACTCTCCTCAGCTGAATTGGTGAGCCCCACTTCATTTCGAGGTCCTGTATCTCTTATCCTTTGTATATAGTATTTTGAGGTATAACCGGGGCCTTGTTACCGGTACTGTCATAGAACTTTTTTGTTTCTGTTAGAGGCTCCGTATACATAATGTGGGTTGTGTCGGTATATTGTTTTGGGAAGGTTGAACTAAACTAGTTATAATTTTATCATCTATCCCACTTTAACTACGAATGTATAATGTACTGTTTTGGGAACTTGTTAATGACGTAACTAATGGAAATGAACTGGTGTTAATTACATGACTTCTTAATGTTTAATTAATGAAATGTATTATTCTCTTTATTCATGGGTGAGTTGGGTAGACGGCATTGTGAAGGCTTGCTCGACCGGGGTAATTCTATTGAGCGACAGTCGCACTCCCCGAGGTCGGGGCTTGACAGATAGACCATCTCTCAGAAAAGAAATCTCCAAACTACGAGAGTTCCAGAATCTCCTTACCTGATCTCTAACTCTCCCAGTTAAATGTATGACATGTCACACATACACAATTACCCCATGGGAGATACTCCCATAACTTTTCGCACCAAGTAGCATAACTTGAACATCAACGAGTACGGACCATGTGATTTATGCGGTACTAATCAAGCATCTGCAAATCAATACACAATGCATCTTCCAAGAAACACACCCTTCTAGGGCGATACAACATAATACTAGCATACTCTTAAACATTTGAAATCTCCTATGCTATCTATAACTCATGATATACCTTTCAACACTGAACCACAACCTTCTCCATTGAATATCAATTCCACACAGCTCACCGCTTCTATCATGCTATTATGCAAAAATACGAGAATCCCATTATCAACTTTGAATCATGAATAAAATACTCACTCCATCAACCAGAAACATTCCAGTAAGCTCAATTTAGGAGAAAATCACAACACACAACAAACTTCCCATGCTTGTAGAAGACACTAACCGTTAGTCGTGGTCAAATCATCACAAACGCTTCAGAATCCATTTGCACATAGCCAAGACAACAGAACTGAATCCCTCTAAATCAGCCAAGTCATGCAGACTACCCAACCCAAAGATATCACCACAAAATCACTTGCAAAGCCCTATTATACTAAAGGACCGATCATCTCTAATACCGTGTTGATCTTGTTGAACATAGACAACTTCTTCAAATTACTCATGACCTGCCTTCACGACAACACTACTCTTTTCCAATACACTATGGACCTCAATCAAAATCCTTCACAAGTGATCCCAACATGAAACCTTGTTGTCCCAAGACTCGTAAGCCACTTTGTTCACTCTTATACACCCAATAGTACCTCAAACCGAAATACCTTCTCTGAAGAGGCCTTTTGTTAATCTAAAGCTATTCATTCCATCTCTCAAACACTACCTCGCAGAATCGATAATGATTCAGAAATGCTCCAAGTCTCTTCCATAATCTAATGCAAATCACAAATCCTAAGTCACACATAAATTAGAAAATCCTTAGATACCACATATTAAATCTTGAACCCACTAGAACCATTCTCTAGAGTTGCCGACTCTAACTTAGTCCTTAATGGATAGCCAAACATGTTAAACGTCCAGTGCTCTGGCAACACAAGGATATTCCAAAAAGAAACAACCGAGTGAATCCTCTCCCATGACACTACCTCCACGGAAGAATATGAAACCCGAGTCCTTCCACAACCTCCATATTAACAAGGTGAAATACAATATGCACATAGAAATTTCTTACTCGAATTATCCTTAAAGTCATCCTCCTTAAGTCATATAAGCGCCCCTTAGTCCAGAATCTATAGCAACACATGATTAGGTGACCGAATCGCCGATGGTAGACTACCCCACTTGGCTTTAAGCCACAATCACACAACCCATGAATTCATGATGACTGCTCCTCTTTAACTGCCACGATCCCACACTATTACACAGCTGAATTTCTCATAAGCTCAAGTTGCACCAACCATAATGCATCCCAAATTATCAGCCCAAATGCACACTCGACCTTATGATAGTCGTGCCATCTTCCCTAAGCGATCCAAACTCATATCGTAGCACATACATCTCAATGGGTAGTAGGTAAAACTCTTCATAGGAACCTCATAAGAAATTATGAAACCTCCAACCTCATAAGATAGCCCATCTTTGTAGCCTCATATCAACATCTTTCTATGACTTTCTGTGGTACAACAACTATGTAATCAATTAATCCTCCCGAGTCCACACTCATCCACATGGTTCAAAACTCTATTTTATTCAACCAATGAGCAACTAGAACACCCATTAACCCATCACAACTCATGGTAGTATTGCACACCAAGATGATAATCAAGCATTCACAATCCCTTAATAATTCAAGCAAACCATTCTCGTCAAATTCGAACTCTCAAAATGTAAGAAGTCACCACCAATATGAAATACCCTCAATTTTCCATAATGACCCAAATAACATCAAACTTCCTCAAAATCCGTGGCAACCCTACCACAAAACCCATAATGATATTCTTTCACTTCCACCGGGTATAGCCATCTTCTGAAGTACACCACTCAAAATGTTATTCTCATTCTCAACTTGTTGACAACCCAACACCATGCAACGTGCTCAATAATGTCCTTCTTCATCATCCTCCTGAATAATGTTGTCTCGAATCACAATAATCTCTGTATCACCTGGATGAATAGAATACCACAACTTAGAGTCTCCTCAAGGATCATTTCCCTCGAACCATCGATTTTGGAAAAGTATATCTGACCCTGAAGTCGCAACACTCCATCTATACTAAGGACCACCTCCTTAGCACTACCTCTCAACACCGTGTCCCTTAGTACAAGAAAATAGAAACCATCATACTGGCGATCTTTAATGCGCTCAAACAAGGATGACTGTGCAACAACACAAGCGAGAACTCTACTAAGCTCAGAAATAACCAGTCTCGCAAATCGATTGACCATGGGATGAACATTCATCGACCAGATACCTCTCCTTCCGCGAGAACAAATGCCAAACTCCAAATCGTGAACCACATAACCCTTCTCATGGGGAGGCTACTAGCACAAGCTCAAGCAATCACCCTACCATTCAACACCAACACCACATAAATACCAATGCGTGAATCATGAAAATACATTGTATAATGCCCCAAACCCATGTGAAACACCAACATTGGGGCTACAATATACGACAACCCCTCTGCGAAGCAACAATAGTAGTTTGTCCTTATAACACAGGGGAAATAAATCTCGCATAATATTTGTATCATCATCACCACCCACTGGTACCCAACTAATATTGGGTACTCAAAATCGTGTACAAATGAATTGGAAGGAACTGAGAAGATAGGCTTAAGCTGAGATAAAGTCGCACGATAAGGAATCAAGAAAGGGAAAGTTCCTAAAGCCCTGTAGCCTCTCGAAGATAAGTACATATGTCTCCGTACCAATCCACAAGACTATACTAGACCTACTCATGACTCGTGAGACCTATATGATCCTAATGCTTTGATACCAACTTATCATGATCCAAAATCCCACCAGAGTCGTGACGGCGCCGAACACCACTTGCTAGGAAAGCGAACAACAAATATGAAAACAATGAACTTTATCAACAGTAAGAAATAATCTCGAATAGCAGAATAGTATATATAACTGAAGTCAAATGATGATGCAACTGAAACCACCCAAAATATGGTGTCACCGGATCCATGAGCTCTATGGAGTACCAAATACAAAGTTCGAACAAAATATAAATTTGTCTGGTTGACTAAGTAGCAATACTAGTAGATAAGAGAGGGGACTTAAGCAATGCGAATGGAACTACAGTGGTACCTCAAAATCACAAAGTAAATTCGGATAGAACAACTCACTAAAAACCATCAGCAACACTTGGATTTGCACATAAAGTGCAAAGTACGAGTACAACCGACCCCATGTACTAAATAAGTAGCAAGCCTAACCTTGGTGAAAGCAGTGGTGAGGATGGCAAAGTTTGATGCTCACTTTCAACAGCCAACAACAACAATAACAGTAGAATAATGGAATATAAAGAAACGCAGCTCAAATAAGACATGCTCAACTATAACACAATAAGAGGAAAAATAGGCATGCTTTTCAGGTAAATTATTCAGTCATCAAAGTTTCCACAGAATCATTTGGATAGGGATTTATCAAGATAAACTATGATTTCAAGATCTAAACATAAAGTAGAGACATTAAATACCAATTAGCATGATGAAAATACAATTCTATTATAAGGCCCTGTAAACTTTCGCCAAGGAATTTAAGATTTCGTGGTGCTGAGGTAGGTTTACGTATTTGAGGATTGTAGAATGCACTGAGGAGTTGATCGAAATGTTTTGGCAGAAGAAGGAAATTGTACGGCCCATTTCATGACCGTAGAACCGTTTCACGGGCCGCATAATCATTGCGGAGTTCAGCAGAAAATGGTTGAATTTTGAAGGTCATTTTGCGATACATTCTGCGATCGCATATCCATTCGTGATCCGTATTTTTCGTCGGAGATTTGGCATGAAGAATTTTGTTGGCTCATTTTGTGGCTGCATAAGTGGTCTACGGACCGCGGACCTGTCGCAGATATGTCCAGACCATTCCAGTTTTTGGGCATCAGTTTCCTGGTCCATTTTACGGATCGCATATCTATTATGCGGTCAATTCTGCAACCGCAGACCTGAGTTCGGAAGGTCTATTTTTCTATTTTTATAACCCGACCCCATTTTGATACATAGCCTTAGGGGCTCATTTTGAAGCAAATATCTGATGATTTTAGAGAGAGGTAAGAGCATTTTAGAGAGGGAAAGAGGAAACCTAACATTCTAATCATCCAATCTTGCACCAACCTTCAAGAATCAAGGAAGCCAATCACTAGATTATCATCTATCCGGGTAAGTCCTACTCCTAAGCTTTCATGCAAGAGGTTATGAGTTCAAGTATATTGTGGGGTTGAAAATAGGCCATGCATGTGACAATATGTTGTAGTATGTGGGGCTAATGAACCATTTTGGGTAGTTCTTTTTTAAATTTGTTGAGGGAGGAAGTGATTAACATTTTAGAGCTGTGTAGTCTATTTTCATACTTGGTGTTTGTCAAAATTCCTAAGAGAGTTACACCATGTGAATCCTTCTAATTATTATCTAATTTTCGCTATCTTCCTATAGATTGTTACTGCTATAAGCGTTGGGACGTTGTAGTAACATAAGGAAAGCTCAAACAAGGTATGTTGGCTTAACTCCTCTTTTAGAATTGAACCCCACAATGGCCTTGTAAGTCCTGTGTTACTCATTATAAATTGATTATTCCGAATAAGCCTTGTGTCAAAAGATATATGCGTTCAATTTGTAATCCAAACGTTGTTGTATGTTGAGTTACTATTTGAGAAGCTAATTAAGCATGGGATGTGTGTAAATATGTTATGATTTGAAAACGTGATTTTAATGAAAAATACC
>AWOL01S0041505.1:104309-125535 GCA_000715115.1 Nicotiana otophora | reverse complement strand
GAAACTAAGGCATTTATTGAGGTTTATTGGCATATTTCAGGTATCAAGTGATTTAGAAGTGATAGTGAATAAACCAAGTGAAAACGAGTCAAAGAGAAGCTAAAATGGACAAAGGCGATCTGCCCAGTGAATTACCCTTCACGAACGCGAAGCATCAGGACAAGAAACCTTCGCGAACGCGAGATGCTGTACGCGAACGCAAAGAAGGAGGAAGCCAACCTTTGCGAACACGATGAAGAAAGAGACAAACCTTCGCAAACTGGGCAGTTCTGGAATTTCACGATTTTGACCCCAAACCATTTATTACACGACCTAGTTCATTTATCAGGAGAATATCATATCTTGAGAGATTTGTGGCTTATTTTCAGTACATATAATAGAGAGAACACGTCTTGGAAGCTAGGGTTCTTGCACACACACTTGGGTCTTGAAGATTTGAAGCTTTTGGTTGAGAATTTCTTACTCCTTTATGCTCATTTCTTCATTTCCTTGCTTTGTATTGTATATCTAATTGTGTAGTATTTATTTCCAACACTTGAATCTTGTTTATGGAAATACTCATATTTAAAGTGTGGATTAAATACCTTGTTGTGCTTACGTATTAAACGATTTTTATTTATTATGAAGCGAGTTGTTGTTTCTTTAATTATTATTGTTCTTGAATGTTTCCAAAGGGATTAGCTAACCATAGGAATTGCCCATTTACTTTGGATTAATTTTGGGAAAAATAGTTCGGGGTTGGGAAAGATTAATTAACAAGAACTTGAGGCGTTAACCCTCACTTTATAGATTCTACCTAGGGATAGGAATGAACTACTTGTAGCCATATTCGGGTGTGCTTAATCTCTTAATTGTTTTAGAGATAATTCAATTAAGAAGTCTTGTTAGTCTTCGAGAGAAGCTAATATAGAATTATTATCCGAGGCTAATAAATAATAAAATAATTCATATTTATAAAATTGTGAAATACATTGGATCGTTACTTGAGTGTATATCCCGATGCACCCATGCTTGTAGCCATTGATCATTTTACTTGCTTTCTTGGTTAGTTTTTGTTTTTGCATTTAGCTATAATATTTTCTCAACAATCATTCTAAGTGTTTGGCATTGCATAATACGTGATAATTCTCTTACATTACCAATCGTCTATATATTGTTCTCTGTGGGATTCGACCCCGACTCATAGTTGGGTAAAGTATATTGCATGCGACCGTGTCCATTTACTTGTTAGTAGTGGATTTGGACGTCATCAGCGGGACACGGCTCGACTTCAGATTTTCGAGGACATGACTCTTTATAGGAAGGTGTGGAGGTCTAGCATTAGGGTTGAATGTTAGGAAGGAGTCAAGCATTTTCCTCCTTCGTTTCGAAGGGGGGATTAGTCTCTTAGGGTATTGTCTTGGACTATTAGTGTTGTATGTTATCTCTGCGCTATTGTTCCATTTTTTCACTGTACTGCGGCATTATTATTAGTTGTTGTTATTACCTTTCCATCTTTATTCCTTTTTCTATGATGCTTATATTATTTTTCTGATTTTTGTTGCTGTCACATACTCAGTTGTCCATTTTCGTGTTCTTGAGTAGAGGGTCTCCTAGAAATAGCCTCTCTACCCCTTTGGGGTAGGGGTAAGGTCTAAGTACATTCTAACCTCCCAAACCCCATATGTGGGATTTTACTGGGTTGTTGTTGTTGACAAAATTTCCTAAAAAGTGTCTTCCAATTCCATGGATTAGATGTTAAATCTCCTAAACAATCATGTTATTTTAAAATTTTTATGTTTTTTTCAATTTGTTTCTACTACTCAAACTAACAAACGAAAAAACAATCAAACAAACTAAAGCAAAAACTATGAGTAATATACATACAACGTACAAATATCACCCACCCCGCACTATAAGTTGTGGCATATCCCCATGGAACACAATTAAAAAGCATAACGTAGAGAAAACTTCCTTGAATATCTAGTCGGGGTCCGAATGAAAGTCGGGATCCATTCCACGTGCCCGAACTAGTGCACACATCCCTGCAGACAACTTCTTTACAGCCTTCTTAGGGTACACCCAACACTTATCTTTTTCACTCAATGCACCCTTCTCTTTCACACCCTCTACCTTCCACTCAACACTTCCAGCTAGCTTCTCCTTTTTCACCCCCTTTTCAACATCCATCTTAAACGTTATAGTCTCTGCCCCCACTCCAACCATGAGCTTTTTCTCATGTATATCTAATATTATTCTACTTGTTGCTAATAATGGTTTTCCTAGGATGAGGGGTATCTCCTTATTCTCCTCCATCTTCACCACTGTAAAATCTACTAGAAATACAAACTTATCCACCCACACTAAGACATCTTCAACTATCCACTCGGGTGTTATCTTTTTTTGATCTGCCAGCTTTAATGATATTGGTGCAGACTTTATCTCTCTAATCGCATTCTCTAGTTTCATGTAAATTGACAAAGACATTAAATTCATTGGGGCACCAGAATCACATAAAGATTTATCAAAGTTAAGAGTGCCTAAAAAGCAAGGTATAGTAAAACTCCCTGGATCTCCACACTTTTGTGGGAGTTTGTTTTTCAAGATTGCACTGCAATGCTCTGTGAGCTTGACCACTGATGTCTCTTCTATCTTTCTCTTCTTTGTAAGGATCTCCTTCAAGAACTTTGCATAAGCTTGCATTTGTGAGAGAACTTCGTTGAATGGCATGTTTACATTAACCTCTCTCAGCATATCTAAACATCTCTAAAACTGCTGGTCCAACTTTTCTCTATAAAGCTTTTAGGGAAAAGGTAGAGAAGGCATGTGCTTGGTTTCTTCATTAGAGTCCTCCCTTCTTGAAGTTTCCTCCCTATTCTTTTTCTCTACTCCCTTCTTACCTTTATTCTTCTTACCGTCTTCAATTTTCTGCTCCTCCCCACTTTCTTTTTCAGGTATCACCTCTCTTTGGACTGGAGTGGGATCTTACAATACTTACATGCTTCTCAAGGTCACAATATTTACCGTTTCTATGGGATTCTTTTCAGTATTAGCTGGCAGAGTACCTGGGATTCTTTGAGACAATATATTTGCAATTTATCTCACTGGTCGCTCCAAGTTATGCAAATCTGTTCTGAGTTTTTAAATAGTTGCACCATGAGCATCTAATCTCTCATCTGTCTTGATAATGAAAAACTTCATCAAATCTTCTAACCCAGTCTAAATTGGCTGTTGAGACTAAAACTGCGGCCTCTCCTGAAATCTGGAGTTATTTTGTTGCCATGCATTTGCTGTACCCCCAAGTGAACTCCATGAAATAACGGGGTGCTTCTGACCCATTGCATTGAAATTATAATTACCCACATCTTTAACTTCCTCTATGGTAGCTTGACACTTATGAGAGGGTGTCCTCTTCGACATATTTCACAAGCTGCATGAGGCTCGTTATGTATCGAGGCTAAGGTCAGATTCCTTATTTCTTTGGCCATGGCTTCAAGTTGTACCTGCACATATGTGTTAGTATCAACCTGGTGAACACCAGTTAATCTTCTTCTTTCAGCAATCTCAGAGGGCCACTAATTTGCATCTTCAGATAACTCATCTACAATTGTGACTATCTCCTCTGGAGTCTTTTTCATCAACGGACCTCAAGCTGCATTGGTCAATGTTCTATGTGAGGTCGGCGTCAATCCATCCCAAAGGTCCTGGAGTTGCATCCAGAGTTCAACTCCGCTATGTTGACACTTTCGCATAATATCCTTAAACCTCTCCCAAGCTTCAAACACAGTTTCAGTCTCATTCTGGAAGAAATTATGGATTTCTCTTCTAAACATGCCCGTCTTAGCTGAGGAGAAATATTTAGCAAGATATTTTCTGGTCATCTCCTTCCTTTTTCTAATTGATCCCTGGGGCAAGCTTCGAAGCCAATGCTTTGCATCATCTTTGAGAGTGAAGGAGAATGCCCTTAGGTAAAGTGCATCTTGTGACACACCATTATATTAAAAGGTGTTAATGATCTCCTCGAAGTCCATTAGATGATTGTTTGGATCTTCGTTCTGCTTTCCTCTGAAGATACAACAATTTCGAAGGCTTTGAAGTAACCCTTGCTTCAACTCGAAATTATTAGCTGCAACTAGGGATGGTCTCACACTTGATAACCCTTGGTCGGGAGCTATGTGTTCGATTTGGTCTGCAACCAAGGGCTGATTCAGTGCCATTCTCCGAGTCCTCTCTTCTTCATATGAAATTTCTGCATCTCTAATAGCTGCTTCTTCAGCATCCCTTGCTGCTTTTTCTCTTCGTTGGGCTGCCTCCATCGCAGCCAAATCTACATTATCATCATCTCTGGCCATGTTTTCTTTGGTTGAGGATTTTCTAACCTTCTCTATATTCTTAGGGAGATTTCTTTCGTTCCTCAACTATCACAGTTGTCTCTCTATTTCATGCTCATATGGTTGCACTTTTTTCCCAGACGATCGAGTCATGCACCAATCTAACTTGTAGCCTGCGTATAGTCAAAGAACACCAACCGTAAAAAGAGAAAAGTAAAATAAAAAGAAAAATTCCTGAATTAGCACTATAAACTATTTCCAACACTATTGATTGCCAATCTCCGAGAACAACGTCAAAATTTGACGAGCGCAAAACACACACTTAAATATGCTCGATAAACGAATTTAGTAAAATATAATATCGTATCCATAAGGATTGGAGCTAAATAGTATTTTTGTTGTTTATAGGCAGGTTGCTATCCAAGATGATCAACTATTGAGAATTCTGTAATTAAAACTAAAGTTAACTAAGAATCTAAACTTTTGGCTAATGACAATCGATGCAAGAAGTGAGCAAAGGCAGTTATCAATTGGGAGAAAATAGGGTTGATAGGATAGGTGCAAGACAAATGTTGGGATTTAAATCTAGATAATTCACTTCTACTGTTCAAGTGAGTCTCTCGAATTCACTAGTGTTTTAATTCAATTGCTTAGTAGAAACTCCTCTCTCGATTAAGTCTCAACCTCAGAAGATAAACTAATTTAAGATCAGTGAAGTGTGCACGAGATAGTAGTGGATTGGTCATTAGGTGAACCTCTTATTACAGGGTCAATTGTTTGCAATTAACTCTGCACGGCAGCAGCCTAACACTTAAGCTACTTAGCCTCACTTTTCCCACACTTAAACTTATTTCAGACTTTATGAAATGACGGCAACACACACAATTACGGGTAAAACACCCAACCTTTTATTATTCTCGCATAATATACAAAGGACTCTCTGTTGGTAAGGCTCACAACTGACTTGATCCCTTAACCAACGAACTACAGCACCTATAAATAGGAGCTGCCACCGGTAGAATACAAGGGGCAATTTACAAATGGGCAAATACAGTATAGTGGCTATCACTATCAAACACTATCAGCAAACACTTAGTCATATAATGGACCATTTTATTCAACNATTTAAGATCAGTGAAGATATGCACGAGATAGTAGTGGATTGGTCTTTAGGTGAACCTCTTATTACAGGGTCAATTGCTTGCAATTAACTCTGCACGGCAGCAGCCTAACACTTAAGCTACTCAGCCTCACTTTTCCCACACTTAGAATTATTTCAGACTTTATGAAACGAATGCAACACATACAATTACGGGTAAAACACCCAATCTTTTATTATTCTCGCAGAATATACAAAGGACTCTATGTTGGTGAGGCTCACAACTAACTTGATCCCTTAACCAACGAATTACAACACCTATAAATAGGAGCTGCCACTAGCAGAATACAAGGGGCAATTTATAAAGGGGCAAATACAGTATAGTGCATGTCACTATCAAACACTATCAGCAAACACTTAGTCATATAATGGACAATTTCAATCAATAATTCAATTAGCCACTTTCGATTACTAAGAATAATTAATGAATTCAACCAACAAGATAGAATGTAAGAATATCACAAGTTATGCCTCTCTCGATTACATGAACAAGTGAATATAGATGCAACGATTAACACATCAAAAACGATGCTATACATAAAAACTAGAGTTAATATCAACAAACAAGTATCAATATACCAAATCCATCAAACCCTAAAGAGAACTACTCCATAAATATGGAGCAATTCATCACAACAATGTTTAAATCAAAGGAAAACATAAAACGATCCAAACTCTTGTCTTGAGTGAGGATTGATTGATGAAATCCTTATGCTTTTGCTTCTCCACCTCCTCTTTGGCTTCCTTAGGTCTAAGATGTGTCAAAAGTCCTAAAAATAACATTTTTACATGTATTTATACTTAGTAGGGTCGTGCCTAGACAAAAACACATTTTCCTGCACGAAATAGGATTCTAGCTCTATAAACATTGCACAGGCTCGCTGCATGGGGCGACGCGCCGGGCGGGGCTGTAGTGGCATTGGTCAAAGAGCGTGCAAAATTGACTGGGGAAGAATTTGGACAGCTGCGTCGCCCCACACGCTGCCCCATGCCCCGTGGGTGTTTGTTTTTGTTAAAGTGAATCCTTTTCCTTGCGTTTTGAAATTCGGATGTGATTCTCAACCCCCGAACACGATCTTGGCTTAATTCCCTGGTATTTTACTCAGACTTCAAAGCTCCAAATAGCTCGATTTCATTCCATAACATCTATGTAGCTTGGAATCACTCTTAGTAGGCATAAAACACGCAATTAATGCAAAACACTAGCGATTAAAGCTCAAACTCAATTGAAGTGCAGTAAATTAGAGTGCGATAAGAGACTACAATATGTGATTTTAGCCTATCATTAGACTGCACGGTCAACTCACGTGCCAACAGGATAACTCTCACACAGAAGGAAAGTACACGGGAGTACATGTAAATGGTCAATAACATCAGGATTCATCTTCTTAAACCAATATGGGTGATTTATTTATGTGTATGGTTGTACAAGTGTTCTACCACAATTCAAGTAAACAAGCAAGAGTAGAGACAATGAATGGCACATAAGAAACATTCACCAAAATATCTACACGATCTAACTCACACAGGGTATGCACCCCACTACACAAATAACAACAATAACAATGCCCCCAGGCCATCACAAGTCATCACAAATCATTCCCCGACATAGCCCACCTTGTCACGCCACATGGGCAATAATAAAGTAAATGCCCACACTATCTCGCCGCAAGCACATAATAATATTCTCACCTTCTCTCGCCACATACGCAAACCCACATATATAGCCCACCTTCTCACGCCACATGTGCAAATATCAATAGTAGCAATAGCACGGACAACTGATGTGCGAATACCCCGACAATCCTCTCAACAATACAGCGTGTGCCAAAACATAACCACACAATAAAATAACTTCACAACATGTGCATATATGCTACAACATTTACTCAAAACAGTTTCAATACCAAAACCACGCATAGCCCTCGGCTGAAAATTACTCGGTACAACTGCAACAACAACAATAACACGGGAATACAGAAAGTAAATCAACTCAAGAACTTTAGAATACAAAGAAATGGATGAACGAGCTCACAATGAAAGAGACAACAAAGAATAATGGTTTCAACAAAAATAGTTTAACCAGGGGAGAGATAGCATGCAACAATGATTTCCATATAACTACAACTCGACGGTAAGAGAGATAGCATGAATCAATGATTCTAAATAAGGATAAGTCAACAATGAAAGGAATATCAAAACCTCAATTAAGGTTGAGCAATTACGGAAAAGATACTAACAAATTCAACTAAGGATAAGCAATTACGGAAAAGATAATAATGAATTCAATTAAGGATAAGCAATTACGGAAAGAATAATAATAACTTCAATTAAGGATAAGAAATTACGGAAAGGATAATAATAACTTTAATTAAGGATAAGCAATTACAGAAAAGATAGAATAGCAATAAAGAGGCAATATCCTCAATTAAGGTACATAAGCGTTTAATTGGCAACAAGGGTAAAATATGAATCAATTAATTCCAAATAAGACGCGTAAGGGTAAATTTAGTAAATGGGGGATTTAACATGCAAACACAACTTCACATCTAATGAACAAAAGAACCTGAGAGCCCTAAACGGTCAAATTTCCACAAATAAGCCCGAGTACGTACTCGTCACCTTGTGTACAAGGCCTTCACATGACACAATTATCACAAATGGCTCAAATCCTAAGGGGAAGTTTCCCCCACACAAAGTTAGGCAAGATACTTACCTCAAAGAAGCTAGACCGTTACTCTAAGATGTCCTTCCCGAGTGGAACAACCTCTGAACGGCTCAAATCTAGCTAAAACAACTTCAAATCATAAACAAAACTCATAGGAAACGATTCCGCATAATAAAACTTCAATCTTTAAAAGAACTAAAAAGTTAACCAAAATATCAACCCCGGGCCCATATCTCAAAACCCAGCAAAATTTATAAAATCCGAACACCCATTCAATTACGAGTCCAACCATACTATTTCATCCAATTCCGACCTTGAATCGATGTTCAAAACCCAATTATTCTCTTCAGAAAAGGTTTTTGATAAAAGCTCCCAAATATCCAATCAAAACGTAAATTGAACTTACGTAATCATATTAAAATACAAAAATTATAGTGTTATACTGACCCCCATGAAACGACTAGAAGAACGCCACAAATATCACCTCAATCGGAGCTCTAGAACTCAAGATATGCTCAAAACACTAAATAATTGCAGTCAGAGTCTTTTAATACACAGGGAATTTTGCTTCCGCGCCCAAAACTCCGCACCTGCGGTCTGCCAGCTTTAATTTGCGCATTTGCGAACCATTTTTTGCACCTGTGGGGTTGCAGATGCAGACCCAACTTCGCATCTGTGAAGCACCACCAACATCTCTCTTCTCCGACACTACAATGAGCATAACTCACTTATACGATGTCCAAATTCAACAATGTTTTTGCTATAGCTCCGTAATTACGATACAGATCCAATGCTTCAATCAAAACAGCAATTGGAGGTCATTTTCTTAATGTGGTAGCTTTTATGCTTGAAGAAATGACGTCGAAACATAAAAAACGAGCGCAACACAACCCAAACCTATCTGAAACTCACCCGAGCCCCTAGGGACCCCGTCTGAACATACCAATAAGTCCCAACACATAACGCGGACCTCCTCGAGGCCTCTAATCACATCAACCAATATCAGAAATATGAATCGCACCGCAAATCCATCTTAATAAACTTATGGACTTTCAACTTCTACAACTCGCGCCGAAACACATCAAATCAACCCGGAATGATGTCAAATTTTGCATGCAAGTCTCAAATGACATAATGGAGCTAATCCAACTCTCTGAATCGCAATCCAAGCCCCATATCAACAAAATCAACTTTCGGTCAGACCTCTTAACCTTCCAAAACTTCAACTTTCCAATTTTTGCCAAAATGATTCAAATTATTCTATGGCCCCCCAAATCCAAACCCAGACGCACGCCTAAGTCCAAAATCACTATGAAGCTATTGGAATCATCAAAATTCCATTTCGGAGTCGTCTATACAAAAGTCAAACTCCAGTCAACTCTTATTGTTTAAGCTTGTAAAACAAGAATCCTTCTTCCAAATTGATCCCAAATCATTCAAAATCCAAACTGCACCACACACGCTAGCCATAATACATAATACGAAGATGCTCGAGACCTTAAGCCGGCAAACGGGATGCTAATTCTCAAAACGACCGGTCGGGTCATTACCTTCCCCCCTCTTAAACAAACGTTCGTCCTCGACCGTGCGAAGAATCGTTCTGAAGTCATCAATCTCTAAGTGAAAAAACCATACATACACCTGCGGGTGAACCCACGTCACCCAAAATCCACGTAAGCCCGATAACACCACCTCAACTGAAGGTTTTTCCTTCCACCAATACCAATAGGCCTTAGAATAAAATTTCTCACCATCTTGTTGTTTCCACAATACCTGATTCCTACACCAACACACGGTATCAGACTCAACCAGCTGCAATAACCTATGTATACACTCGCCAGATACAAACACATGACCTAACACACTATACATATGTCCATAACAATATTTCTAATCACAATAGTCGTCCATACTCAAACCTAGCACCGACAATTAACCTCATATCAGCTAGAACCCTATTCCAAACCTCCACAACACTGAAAAGGATGCAAGAATCATGAAGATGCCATGATTATTATCTCAAATAAACAAGTCACACCCAACACCACTTGGGCACACACCTTGCAAGCTAAACCCCAATAACCACAAGATGAATATGACTCAATATACGAGGGAACACATGAAATAACTATCAAACATGCCCGACCGGCAGAACTCCTTATCAGTAGCATACTACGAATTAATTCTAAAGAGAGAATCAAAAGTATACGAACAACTCACAAGGATCTCATCCTAATATAACTTCACCACGGCACGCAGCCCGACCCAAACATAACAAACATCATGAAAACGCGAGGATCCCATCCTCAGCTCTGAATCACAAGTAGATTACACATCATACCAACTGAAAGCTTCCACTAATTCAATTTCCACTAGCAAGGTCACAACACATGCTGAACTCTAACACCGATAGAGAATCTATATCACAAATCGTATCCAACCACCCAGAAATCACATCAAAAACTACCGTAATGGGTAACAAAAAGTCATTCCTAGTCTTATAGCTCTCAATAATGAATAAAACAAAATGATAGACACGTGCTACCACTATAGAATCTCCCAACAGGGGTAAACACATAAGCAGAGTACAAAATCACGAAACTCACCCATATGTGAAGAAACATAGGAGGACTAACCCCGATAAGTAGAACCAAAAACAAATATGAATGATGCTCCTCTATAACACATAAACACCATACTTGTATGACATCATCTGATGCAGCAGCCTCATCCCTATTGTAGAAAGTACATCAACGGACCGAGCCCCCCCTCTTGGGCGCCCTCTACCCGCCTGACCTACACCCCAAGCTAGCGGTGTAATGATATCAGCAACTCAAGCAGAACACATCGGGATACCCCGCCGTGACACATCTGTTCGGAGTCTGGGACAATCTCTCACCATGTGGGTAGTATCTCCACACTCAAAGTAGCCTCTCCACTGGAGTGGTTGTGGAAGCTGTACAACACGGGCACTCTGAGACCCATCGATATCTGAAGCACCGTGCAAAGCCTGTAGTGAAAACTGAATAGACTAACCTACAAAACCTCTAACATGGCGTACCTTGCCTCCAAAATAGGGACTAGTAGATCCTTTCGGTCTACGAGGCCTCCTAGCCTCGCTGTCCTCTCTCTCTTAAACACCTATGTCCTCTCCCTCCTAGTCTTGCATGCCCTCTAGTCAGCGAATGATCTCTATCGCGTGCTAAAATAGAATATCTGACTCCAACTCTCGAGCCATGTTAAACCTGATATCATGGTTGAGCCCTTCAAGGAACCTGCAGACTTGCTCTCTAAATTCAATAACCATATGCGCAATAACAACAAACACACGAAGTACATAACTATAACCAAGGAGAAACAGATAGCACAATATATGATCCACTCCCAATCCACACTCAACAATGAGTGGAAGAGGTCGTTGGAAGAATAGTACGCAATTATTATTCGGGGTCGATTTCCTCAGGGAGCTAACAATGGGTGTTAGAGTCTATGCTTGATGCGTGGAGACAAAACAACTTAAATACACTTCCAATCAAGTTGGTTTTGCTAATTACTTCTATAAACTATACTATCAATGATCAACTAGAGAAATGGAGCAAGAAATTGACTAATTGTTTTTGGTTGGTTTCAAATATGTAAAAAGGCTTAGGGATGTAACCTTCTCCTAGGTGTTCTCCTAATGGATTAATTATGTTAACACTTGTTTTAGTAATTGGGGTGTATCATAGATCTCAACTCTTAGTTACCCACTCAATACCTCCCGGTCATAGAGTGATTTTCCGCAATTTGGCTTTCTCAAACTCAAATGGGTATCAAGCTAAATAGTTAATAAGAGCTGAAGTCGGGTTTTCCCTATCTCTAATTCCAACCCTTTTAATTAGGCTAGTCAAATTATTAACTGGCCCAATTTCTATTTAGCCATGTTTTCCGAGAGTAGGTCCCTCTTTCTCAAGTAAAGAGCAAGTCAAAAAATCATTAATCAATGTTTGCAACCATTAATTATAGAACTAAAGCATGAACAAGGCTAAATAATAAACAATCAATCATAAACAAGGATTAAACTAAATACCCATAAGGTTTATACACTAGGGTTGGGTCACAACCCTAGTAAGAATCGAGCTACTCATAGTAGAAAATGAAGAAAACAATGAAGAAACACTAATTAAAGCCATAATATAAAATTAAAATGATAAACTATTATGTTTTTGTCCAAAAATGATCACAAATTACCCAAAATGGTAAACTACAACGGCTACAACTAGGAAAACATCAAAACATGACCTTAAAAAGTGATTCCCGTCAATTTATAGTGGCCCAAAATTGGCTAACAAAAATGCCCTTCGGGATGTTCTGCTTCTGCACATTGCTTGAGTCTATAGGTTGAGAGATTCTGCAATCGCACAATTTGATATGTGGCTGCATTTCAGCTTCTACGGCCGCACAAATTATTTGTGGTCCGCACTTCTGGCTAGGCTTCATTCTTGGTCATTTTGCGAACTCTATGAACTTTTTTAATTATTGTCAGTGCAACCATGTTCTGCGGCCACACTTTTCTTCAATCACTTCAGGGATTCTACATAAGATCTGCGACCGTAGAGAGAATTTTGCGGTCCGCACTTGTGGTCAGTTGCGCCCCTTCATTCCTCGTGAGCTGGAACACTCCTTTTGTGAGTTAGATTTCTTCATTAGAGTCCAAATCTCAAACATTCATGCAATTTGCAAACTTCGATTAGTTTTGGGAACATAAATCAATACTTTCAGACTAAAAGTAAAGTAAGAAGTTACTAAAACTTTGTCAAAATCCACACTTATCAACTCCCCCAAACTTAAGTCTTTTCTTGTCCTCTAGCGAATAGATTAGCTCCCACCTCCTCAAAATGAAAATTCATTTCAGCGAGTCAATGGTAAGCCATCCATACTCAGTTAGGACTAGCAATTACACACAACACTCGTACATTGTCAACAAGTTGACCATTTACATATCATGCACCTATGTTGTAATGTGACATTTGAGCTTCAACAATTGACTTTACTCATCGAGGACTCTTGTTCTATCATGTAGATCATGGTGGAATACAAACGTTTCTTCCTCTACCTTCCATTTTCCAAGTTCACTATAAAGGTTATCACTCAATCTTTAGATCAATGAAAGGTTTACTATTCTTTCACAACAGAATGTCACAGGTGCGGCCTCAAGTACCATAGGCTTTCCCCTAGTGTACATCACCACTAATTTAAGCTTACTCGGTTCAAAATCAAGTAGGACTTATTTCGGGTTATAATGAAGGATTTTGGATTGGGGTAGGATACCATATGGTTAAGTGGTTACACCTTTCCTTAAGCACTACATATGTTCATTTCTCGTCTCTCAATTACCAATTCTTAGAGGCATTCTCTTTTTCTTGGGGGCTAGAGAGACTTGACATCACACTTTCTTGTGCATTTCATTCTTTTTTTCCCTCGATACTCACATTAGGGATCATTACCTCTTTTTGAATCCATCAACCCTTTATTATCTTTCTTGCATTTTCTCTTTTTGTTTTTTAGTTCTTTCTCTTTTCTTGCCTTCTCTTTTCATAGAAATCATTTGTTTTGTCTTTTTGGTGCCCTGATACCTTTTTCAAATTCCTCCACTCTCCCTCATTATGCCATAGGCCACTTATTTCATAAGAGTGTTAAGGAAGGTCCGGGTGCCAAGAGAGGATCACGACAAAACAGGTAAAGGCTTATATTATGGTTATCAAATGAGAAAGGCTAGAAGCTCAAAGGGGGGTGACTAGGGATAACAACATTGGTTGGCAATAGAAAGCTCAAATGGACCAAGGAAAGCCTACAATTATTTCCCAAACCAAGAAAACTCAGGATTCCGCCTTGAAGCACATTCGGGAAAAGTTCCAGATCATTCGCTCAGGTACTTCGACTAGCAACGAAAGATCACCTCAACCCTCACTTAACTAAACCATAAAAGAGGATAGAGTCGAGAGACTACAACAACCACAGTCAAGTTAAAGATCACTATGGTCCAATAAATCACTCAATGATTACCAAAGTCAACGCAAGAGTCTCAAAGTCACTAACTTGAGCTATTTTCTTTCAAAAACCTTGTTTCAAACCAAAAGCAAGTAGTTAAGTGTGTTGGTACCAAATGAAGCATGCATGACTCTTTTTATGAGAATGACGTGATTAGGCTATTTATTATTACTATTATTATTACCTAAACATATATAAACTGACTCACTCCCTTAAGAATGTTGTCACGCCATCCATCCTCGGGACGAGTCACCCGGTTCACACAAACACTACCTTTGAAAAGAATCGTGGCATTAAGAAAACCAAAGGCTTATTTTTTACGAAAACATAAGAAGATGCTACTAACAAAACAAGAACTAAAGTTCAAAATAAAAGAAGCTAATGAACAATAAATACTAAAGATAGATACACTACAAATAAGAAAAGGAACATAATCATCAATTTATTACAGTCAAAATGTATCTAAAATGTGTCATATGTCAAATAAAATAAACTCCACCCCACCCCCTCGAATAAAAGTAAGCATTGTCCCCAATGCTTAAAAATATAAGAGTGAAAAGAGAGAGGCCGAAGAAAACTCTTTATGGATCCTTGCACATCTTCGTGTCCCCAGCAACATAATCTCCCTTTAGGTCAACCAACTTATCATCATTATCCTATCTAGGAGTGATGGGAGTGGCAAACACTGCACGCACTACCTGAGTAGTGTCGGCAGCAAGGCATGGCTCATCAGACTAGCCAACTAGTGCAACTTGTGCAGATGGTGTATATGGATCTAGGACGGACTGGTCTGGGTCAAGTAACATATCAAAGGGTAGATCCCCTGCCGTCACAAGTCTGGTCACCTCCTTATTGAGCTTGTCAACCGATCTCTTGCTTGCCTGAGACTTCCTTATCTTCTTCACTTCTTTGGTCAACTCCTCAATAACCGACTTGTGATGTACCATAGTGTCCATGATCATCTTCTGGTTGTCCAGAATCTTCTTTAACTTCTCATCAAGATCATAGGAGACCTGTTGTACCTGTATAGATGATTACGATGCAACAATACTATATATGTCAGACAGCTTTGAAGTAGTCACCTGCATGCAGTTGTTGAGACTCGCTAATGTATTGAAGACTCATAGAGTGGATAATGAAGTTGTAAGCATGCCAACCAACCTCAGAGTTGTAGCAGGGGCTCTCCTGGGTCCTGTGGTAAGACCTGAGGGTGGTGGCAGAGGCATAGTAGTAGCACTAGAAGAGGGCTCAACAGAGGTAGATGGAATGTCGGTTGTCTCGATGACTACCACTCTCGGCTCGTCAGACTAGCCTGTTGTGGTAGAAGGGTGATCACTCTTCTTTGGGTTTGTCACATCCATCAAAAAATACCAGTCAAATGGCTTCTTTGACTTCACCTTGGTGTCATATAATCTTGGATCTAACTTTACATCAGTGAGGTACTTTGTGATAGTGTTAGGATAAGGGTAGGCCGTGTTGGTATGTTGTCTTACCAATGAAATGTTGTCCAACATCACGGCACTCACATTAATTGGGTACCTAGTCATGATAGATGCCACAAGAACAACACTACGAAGAGGAGGATGAGTCTCATTCTTGCGTGAATCCATTCTGCTACAAACAAAGGTCTGACATCCCTTCACCTCAAAGCTCAATGTGTTCGGCTAAATGGGAACCCCGGCAGTGATCCATGATGGTGGTGGCCCTGGCGGTGCTAAGATCTCTGTTAGCCAAGGTCGGACTTGTTCTTTCATTGCACACTTCTATAGGTACTCCCTTAGCTCCAAGTCCTTAAACCCCAAGTAAGAATTTAGTGTGTGATGATCAAACCTTATCTTGAGGTTGCATACTTTAGTCACCTTCGTCCCCTTCTTGATGAGAGAAACATTTGCGTAGAACTCTTGGACGAGGTACTCCTTGGCACCTTCAACTCTCTCAGTAAACCACATCTAGCCCTTTCTTGCTCTGAACTTCCTCAATACTGTTGGGTTGTATTTGTAAAAATCCTTCAAGGAAAACTCTTGCTCAAGTGTCAAGGATCATACTGGCCACCACATACGGAAGTCAGTGAAGGCTGCCAAGCTAACGAACCTAACCTCCCATATCTCCTTTTTCTTCAATCACTCCACACCCGTGGATGTATCATCTCCCCCTCTAACATCATCGGGGATATCCTATACAGTCTGTGCATTTGTATCTGGGGCAGCAGCTGGATAAGAGGTCTGGCTAGCATTTTCTAACACATCAAAAGTGCTGTGAGATGAGGAGGCCTCATCTATGAGCTGAAAACTCCCCTATGGCCTAGCCTGTGTTGATGTCTGCTCCTCTTGAATATAGGTTGCGTTTCACTCTGAAACTTCCCTAGATGGGACATAGGAACAATACTCGGAGAGGTCTTCACCTCTCCGTCTACCTGTTGTGGCCTTCTTCCTAATGGTTTTCGGCTGGCCAAGGGGCAAGGTACCTCTACCTCGACCCCTAGAAGATTCACCTTTTCATTTTATAGATTCACTACCGCAGTGCGATCGAACCATTGCATATATCAAAGAAAAGATAACTATTAGTTGCAACTCATCATTCAACATATGCAAGACTTATGTAGGCAAGGGAGAATATTGTGGACACGGTGAAATTACGAAACAAATAACAGGCTGTTGGAACTTAGATCTATAGTGCAAAGATTTTTGATGTGCGGCCGCAGACAGGAAGTGCAGACCGCACAATTACTAGTGTGACCACACATTTATCAACAAATTTCAAAGGCCCAGAAGCCCCTCTCTGATGATAGTGTAGAGGCAGTTTTGCGGCCGCAGAATACTCTTGCGGTCCGCACATTTTTAAGTGCGACCCTTTTAAGATTTCTGTGGTCCGCACAATTAAAGTGCAGCCGCATATGTACTTGCTTCACCAGGTTGCCCAAAATACCTAAACTGCGGTGCGGTCGTAGATTTTAGAAACTACGCACACACATTCTTTTTCTAGTTAGATTTTGCAATTACTTGTACAAATAGACATGGCATAAACATGAAATTGCATTAACCCAACCCATTATAGCCTTTATTATCAACTACCCAATTCAGATCTACCCCACATGGGCACATGGATGAACTCTAGTAACAGATGGCATTTCGAAATTTATCTAAAAATGGGTAATTAGCAAGACAATTCTTGGGTATGGGAGTTGTTTATTTTGCATGCATGTGTTATCAAAGGGTGTAGGAAGATTGTGAGCTAAAAATGGTAAATAATGGGTTGTGGGATGATGTAATCCGCAATAAAAGGACATTTAAACCTTAATGCACACCTCAAATGAGCTAGAACCATGATCATCTTCATAATTTTGGTTTAACTTGTTATATTTCTAAAATAGATTGAAGTTGCTATGAATTCCGGGACATTTTAGAGTTTAAGAAAGTTCAATTGAGGTATGTTGGCTAAACTCTTCTCTTAGAATTTAATCCCACGGTGTTCGTGTAATTTGTTTAAACCCCGAATTGATCATTATAAAATTGGCCATTTCGAATATGCTTGTGTTGAAAGATATATGTTCAATATGAATTCCAAATGCTTTTATCATGTTATCTTATCATTTGAGGATGTTTTCAAAGTATGTGATGTGTGTTGAATATTTTAAGACTTCCAGTCAAGTTTGAATGAAGGTTGTTATGCCAAATTGTTTGAAAAGTCTCTATGTGCATAAGATTCTTAGTTTCTCCCATGAGTACTTAAAGTCTTGAATTGAAAAGCCTTGTTGTTGTTGATGACGATGATGACGCTTGAAAGTGGAAAAAGAATTTGAATTATGAAATACGGCGAAGTGCCAAGAATGATTATATAATTGTGGCCACTAGTGCCAATGAAATGAAAAGATGTGAAAGAAGTATGAAATTAAATGACTGATATAAGAAGGTTGATGTCTCAAATGAGATGGCCTATCCGATCGGGTCATGATCGAGTGCCATACCGCACACTTGGTAGTGATTGTATTGGAAATTGTAATTGTGATTGATGTCTCTAATGAGATGGCCTAGCCGATCGGGTCGTGATCAGACTCCGTGCTAAAGGTATGGTGGTATTGGTATTGAGAGTGATTGTGATTTATGTCTCTAATGAGATGGCCTAGCCGATCGGGTCGTGATCGTACTACGTGCTAAAAGTATGGTGGTATTGGTATTGTGAATAATGGTATTGTGAATGATGATTCATCGGCACTAAGGATCTCCAACTTAAATGTATGGAGATTTACTTGAACATTTATGTGGTTCTAGCTTGATGTTTTGGTACTGTTCGAGGCTTCCATGTATTTTATGATTTTTCCTCTTTTTAATATTATTCATTCTATTGCAAGGGTGTTCAGTTATACATACTAGTGCTATTCGATGGTACTAACGTCCCTTTTACCGGAGGAGCTGCATCGTTAATGGATGCAGGTGGTTACACAACAGGAGACATTGATTAGTGACAATGGTACACTGTCACGCCCCATCCTCGGGAGGCGCGACCGATGCTCAACCAAGCGAACTCGATCGAGCAAGCATGTTAGATACTTTCTACCCAACTTACCTATGATCAGGAAAAGGCATGATTTCATAAATTATACAGTAGGGAGTTCTTACATACAATACTAATTCGTTTCATCAACCATTGCACCTTTAAGTCTCAAAATACATAATTCTTATAGTTCGAGGGGAACAAGTGATCAAATACAACATAACTGGTTTAACATTCCCAATACCTATATACAACCCACATAGTGTCTACGGAGCCTTTAAAGATACAAGAGAGAGTAAAGATGGTGCCAGCAACATGGCCCTGGCTATACCTCAAAGAGTGACCACAATATAAACAAAAGGTACAATACATGACCCCGGAATGAGATGGGGCTCACAGAGTCCGATGAGAAGAGGATGCAGCACTATCTGTGATCAACACTGTCTGCTATTGAACCACCTGCATCCATTTAAAGATGCAGCACCCTCGGCAAAAGGGACGTTAGTACTGTCAAATAGTATTAGTATGTATAGTTAAACACCATTTCAATAGAATGAATAATAATACAAGAGGAACAATCAAGAATTCAATAAGAGCTTCAAATAATATTAAAACATCAAGTTAAGGATTACATAAGTTTCCAAGACAATTTCCATGTTATTAGGTTGGGTGATCTTTAGTGCCCACATTCCACAATGCCACTGTATTCTTACACGGCGTCTGATCACGACCCGATCGGCTAGGTTGTCTCATTTGATACATCAACCATAACCACAATTTCATCATAATATCCAGCACATTTACCACCATGTGTGCGGTATGGTGTCCGATCATGGCCCGATCGGCTAGGCCATCTCACCCGATACATTACCTTTTCAATCAATCATCTCACTTCATACTTCTTTCACATCATTTTAATTCATTGGAACTAGTGGCCACAATTATAAAGTCATTCTTGGGCCTTGGCCGTATTTCATAATTCCAGTTGTCCTTTCCACATACAAACATATTTATCATTATCAACAACGATAAGGTTTCCCATTCAAGTCATTAAATTAACATACGAGAAATTTTTGAATCTTAGGCACATAGAGGCTTTTCATACAATTTGGCAAAACAACCTTTATTTGATCTTGACATTAAGTCTTTACATTTCTAACATATATTCCACATTTCGAACACATCGTCAAATGGAAAGATAACATGATGAAGCATTTAGAATAAATATTGAACATATATCCTTCAACACAAACACATTAGGAATAGCCAATTCTATATTGATCAATTTGGGACATACACCAATTTCATGAACACCGTGGGATTCGATTCTAAGAAGAAGGGGGTTTAGCCAACATACCTCAATTGAGCTTCTTAAAACTCTAAGATGTTCCGGAATATTTGCAACTTCAATCTATTTTAGCAATATAGCCAAATTGAACCAAAAATTAGGAAACTGATCATGATTCTAGCTCACTTGAGCATTTTATCAAACATTATGTGTGTATCAATGTTTTAAGCCCAATATTTGAAGGATTCCATCTTTCCCCAACCCATTCTCTACCAGTTTTAGCTCACACACTTCCCACATACTTCAAGAATACATGCATTCAAGGTAAGAACTCACATCCCCATGAACTACCTTACTAATTGCCCATTCTAGTTACATTTCGAAATTAAGAGATTTGTGATAGAATCATACCTCTTAGGATGAAGATCTAGGGTGCTTCTCTTGATAATCTTCAAAGTTTTAAGCAAGAATTGGAGAGAATGTTTTGATGAAGATCACTTTCTCCCTCTAGGACTCTCTCTCTCACTCTAAAGATATCATATTTTTGCTCAAACATGGTCTGTTAGATGTGTTTTAACGAAATTGGGTCGGGTTTAAAAACCCCAAAAATGAATCTCCGGAATAGGTTATGCGGTCGCATACGTGACCGCATAATGGTTATGCAGTCCGCAAAATTAGGGTGCTAAACCTCGAGAGGAACTGACTAGGTCTGTGGTCACTATGCGGCCTGCTGACCTGTTCTACGGCCGCATAATGCACCGCAGAATGGTTTTACGGTCGCATAGTGCGCCGTATAACCTCCCTCCGAAAAAATATAAGGATGATTATGCAACCTAAGTGCGGCCCGTGAAATTGTTATGCGGTTGCATAATGGCCATGAAATTGACAAAACATGCCTCAAAAAACTAGCCCACTTTGCGACCAGTCTGCGGTCCGCAGAGTGGTTCTGCGGCCACAGAATAGGCCACAAAAATGCCTACTTCTGTCCAATATTTTCCTTCAACTCCCCAGTACACTGTTCAATCCAAAACGTCCAAACCACAGCTCACAAGCTTGCCGCGAAGAATTTCTACTATTATTAAACTCTACGTCTACTCTGGCATCATGGAATCCGGGTTTTTAGCAAAACATTTACGGGGCCTTACATCCTCCCCCACTTAAGATCCTCCGTCCTCGAATGAGGATCAGTGTGCACTATTAGCACCTTATGCAACTCAGTTTTTTTATGCCCTACACTTGCAGCCTCAAATTTAACTAACTCCCCAACTTTCCAAATATTT
>AWOL01S0041505.1:91772-103138 GCA_000715115.1 Nicotiana otophora | reverse complement strand
GCCCATAACACCAGTCAAGCATGCTATGTATGCGTATATAGCTACAGTGTGCATTGCAAGATATTACATGAGGCTAGTTCAGCTTTATAGTTACCTGATGTCACGCCCCGAAATTGGGGAGCGCGACTGACGCTCAACAGAGTAAACCCAGACGAGAAAGCCTGTTAGATTTCCTTCTACCCAGACTCATCCATGAATAAATAGGATACATATTTTCGTTAATCGGACAATAAGATGATCATATATGCAATACCAAGATTTAAAGCTTAAGTTGAAATAAATGACAGAATGAAGAATTATGTGTAAACGGCACCGGAATGGAATTTTGATGGTTCCAATAGCTCCCCATGGTGAATTCTGACTTAAGAGTTTGTCCAGATATTTATTTAGAGGCCCGTAGTAATATTTTGCTTGAAATGGCAAAAATAGAAAATTTAAGTTTGGAAGTTTGACCGGGGAGTTAACTTTTTGATATCGGGGTCAAAATCCGATTCTGCAAAATTGAATAGGTCCGTTATGTCATTTATGACTTGTGTGAAACATTTGAGATCAATCAGATTTGATTTGATAGGTTTCGGCATGGAATGTACAAATTGGAATTTGTTAGTTTTAATTAGGCTCGAATTGGGATATGATTAATGTGTTTAGCGTTGTTTGATGTCATTTGAGGCTTCGACTATGTCCGTATTATGTTTTAGGACTTGTTGGTTTATTTGGTTGAGATCCAGGAGGCCTTGGGTGAGTATCGGATGGTTAACGGGTTGCATTTTGGACTTGGAGTTTTGCTGAAGTTTTTCTAGTGCACTGTCTGGTTTCCTTCTACACGATCGTGTAAGAAGGTCAGCGGTCGCGCAGGCTAAATTGGACAGCTTGAATATTTTTGCTATGTGATCGGTTAGGTAAGTCTACGATAGTGAAGTTGTTGGCCGGCAGTACTGGGCTAACGTGTGGATTAAGCCGTGTTCGCATAGAGTGAAGGAGGAAAATGGAAGATTCATGCGCTGTGATATGCGATTATGTATGGCTGTGCGCGATCACGTAGGGTGGAGGAAGCTGTGCTTCGCGATCGCGTGAAGGTATCCGTGATCATGTAAGATAAAATTATGGCATGCGTATATAGCTACAGTGTTCATTGCAAGACAATACATGAGGCTAGTTCAGTTTTACAGTTACCGAATTCATGCCCCAAAACTAGGGAGCGCGACTGACGCTCAACCGAGTAAACCCGGACGAGCAAGCCTATTAGATTTCCTTCTACCAAGACTCATCCATGAATAAATAGGATACATATTCTCGTTAATCAGACAATAAGATTATCATGTATGCAATACCAATTTCTTGCCATAAATTACTTCATTTTAAGTTCTCAAACCACACACACACCTTCATGGTTCAAAGTGGAACAAATGATTTTATCACAACACAACTTGTTTATCATTCCCAACACCCATATACAACCCACACTTAGTCTATGGTGCCTCTAAAAATACCAAAGAGTATAATGATAGTGCCGGTAACAAGGCTCCGGCTATACCTCAAAACACGATAACACATACTAAACAAAAGATGCACAACCTCGGAATGAGATGGGGCTCACCAAGTCAACTAGGAATAATGAGCACTGCAATCACCGGTCAGTATCCTCTGCTGTGGAACCACCTGCATCCATTAAAGATGCAGTGCCCCAGGCAAAATAGACGTTAGTACATGTCGAATAGTACATGTATGCAAACCAAACACCAATTTAAGAACTCGGAAATATAGTATGAATATGATAAATCAAGGCGACAATAGAATAGCATAGATATCCGTTTAAACCAAAGCAAGATCATCAAGAGATGTCATTAACATTTATAGAATTTAAGATGAGATCCTCTGTAATCATTTTCACACAAAGCATCCCCGCCGCCTCACCCCAATGTATGCAGGTGGAGATGTAAGCACAATACCAAGTCTCTACTCAAGAGGCCCTGTCGCCTCACCCCAATGTATGCGGGTGGAGGTGTAAACACACTACCTATTTTCACTTAAGCGGCCCCACTGCCTCACCCCAATATATGCGGGTAGAAATGCATCAACGATACCAGTACCTACACAAAGCGGCTGCCACGCCCCTTTTTTTTCTCTCGCGAAAGTGGGCTTCGACGTGTGACAACTCCTTTTAGTGGGAGGTAAAGTGTCAGAAGAAGAAGAGTCGCCACCTAACAATTTTTAAGGTGCGTTAAGGCACCTATTATGCAGATAACTCTGTTTGACTAGTCAGCATCACCAAAAATCGGGTAAGGGCTCAAATTACCTTAAAGAGAAGGTGTTAGGCACTCTTCGAGGTCCACAACTGTGGGTCCCGGATGAACTTAATATTATGTGGATTATAATTAGGCAAGATAATTAAATAAACAAAGGGAATAAAAGTCAAAGGCTTTCAGTAAAACACAATGAGAATTGGTACAAATCTTAAGGACTACAAGGATACAACTATAACGGTCTATATTAGATGACTAAGTGTATAAAGAGAAAGGGGGGGGGGGTCCTAAATTTTTTAGCCTAAAGGATTACACCGTGCAACATAAATAATACTTCACAACTCCTTTTAGATAGGTGTTGCTCATATTATCCAGCGAGCACAGACTATCAGCTCATGCTACCCGATTACTATGTTGAAGTTGTTTATTTAAAGTGTTCTAATTCAATTCCAGGTTGCATCCTATGCGTTGGACCTCTATTTGGGTGGTTCTAGACCTTACTTAGGCTACTCAAAATGATAAAAACAAAGAGACATTAAAAACAAATAGGACTTCACTTAAGGACAATTAAAGGCTCATGTTAGCCTCCACACTTAGACAACAAATACACACAAATAGATTTTTACGTTAGGCACTAGACAATTTCAGAATTGAGGAAAATTGAAGCCATTAAGCTCTATAGACATGGTTTCTAAACAACTACTCAGTTTAAGAGCATCTGGAACTGTTTATAAGGGAGTGAAAACCATTGGGAATACAAAGAATTAATCGTGTCTGATCCTATTGGCATGCTTTCTAAGCAAGTAGCAGTATTTTATAGCTGGGTTCTAATAGTTGGCAGTTGAAAACTGATTCTGTAACACTTCATCCTTATAGGCATGTTTTCTAGGCAAGCAATAGATATAATAGTACCCGATGAATCAATTAAGAACCTATGGACATGATATCTACATGAGGACCAGTAGAGCATAATCTACTATAATCCTATAGGCAAGGTATCTAATGAACATGATGTCATTATGCAAATTGAAGGATGGTTATTGGCATTTGTTTCCTATAGGCATGTTGTCTAGTGACACATAGCAGTGTACATGGGAATAAATAGAGTATTTAAGCTCATGCTTTTATAGTAAAGAAGTTGTGCAAGTGTGTAATTCCCCAAATGGCATGATTTCTACTAGTGTATATGTAAATTTAAATAGCATATGTGTCAGGTTAATGAAGTTAGACCTTAGAGTAATACAAATCAATATGGGCTGGTGAACATGGTAAACTAAATATGAATTAGGGACATAGTGATTCGATAATACTCGGCATCATGAGAATTTCATAGATTGCATTCCGGCGATAAGAGAATGGACGACAGAAGAATAACCTTTAAAGGTCATTCAGGAAGACGCTTCCCTAAAGCAAGAAATGTGAGCAATGGTTAGCTTAAGGGACTATATGTCCCAGTTACACTAAGTGTCACCCTCGTGAGTAAGGAATTTTGTTATCCTTGGTACAGAAGGATTTGTGCAAGGAAAGTAAGGGTCATCGATGATGTGAAAAGACGCCAAAGATGAAGAGCTAAAACACCTATACGTAGATTATCGTAGCACTAAATCTTAGTACTCCCCTAATGGGGGGAATATGGAGTGATGTGGCATTAAGTCAGAATTAAGTGGTTCTAGTAACTATGGAATAGTAAAGGAAGATTGTGATAAAAATGAAAAGGGGATGAGATTGCACTTATTCAAATCCTACAGATATGCTACGATTCCAGAACATTATGCAAGCACGATGTCAAGGAGAGGAATTAAGGGTTCCGACACAGGATGTTATTGATAAAGAAGGAGCCAGTACGAGACGTAAGTTAAAACAAAGGAAATAACCCAAGAAAGATTACATGGAATATTGATATGAAAATGGACCAACGAGTAGTTAGTAGCTGATTCAGGAAAAGTCTAGTTATGGCTAGACAAGAGGATGCAAATTAATCAACAGATCGTGCAAGATAAATGTATTAAACCCCAACATAGGGAATTCAATATTGTAGATGCAAGATCGCAATTTTTGGAAAAAAACAATTCAGATAGGAGTTGGGGTAATTAAAGGTACCATATGAGTGTTACGGAATTAAAAGAGAGTACCACTGGGAAGACAGTAAAAATATCAGTTCAGGAGCAACCCTACAAGCACAAGGGCGTGGAGGTAAGTAACTAAGGATAATTATAGGTGAGGAAGGACATCACAAATTCCGCTGAGTATACGATGTAATAAGCTCGTAGCTTTACATGAATCAAAGGGTCATCCCTAAGTACTACAATGAAAGACTAGATGAGGAAATAAGGAAGAAAGCCTCAACCTAAACATAGTAACTTGAAGGAGAAATGGTCATGTAAAAACAGCCTCACTACAACATTGTATGAACTCCATAAGAAAGTGGCACCTACCATGGCTAATGAACGGGAAGTAAAGTCAAAAGTAATATTCGAGATCATATGAGTTGCACGAAAATTCCAGCATGCGTGGGAACTAAGATAAGCTATGTATGCACGCAACAAGGGGAAGAAAGACCAGGAAACGTTATAGCTTACATTTAAAGAAAGCTGAGAATTAACCAAAGGAATTATTTGATCAATAATCAAGAGTTAGTTACGTTATGAACGCACTTAAGATGTCGGTGTATTATCCATGCAGCATATATGTTGACAATCATACAACTGTAGAAGACTCCAATATGAGTTAAAAGGAAGAATTGAGTCCAGGTCATAGACAAGGGATTGAATTGTTAGAAGATTGTATCTTTGATATTCCATAGCGCCTATGAAAGGATAAAGTAATAACTAATACCATGAGCCGCAGATCAGAAGATAGCTTAAGCCTACATAAAGGTTGATCAGAAGGAAGAGGAAACTAATGAGTTACATCAACTAAGTAAATCAAGAGTCTGATCATTTGACCCAGAAAATTATAGAAATCGTGTTTGAGAATATTGCAGAATCACTCTTAGTATCAGAGGTACAAGAGAGATAGTACAACAACCATAATCTATAACGACTCTACGATAAAGCAAGCTAGTAGAATATCAGCCTCATAAGAAGTCAGTATGAAGCTCACATCGGATTGTGTATGCGCTAGAGGTGCAAGTATTATAATAGAGTTTCAAGTTGTGGATGTGAATTATACCTATGTGGAAGGGAGGCCACGAAAGAGATAGAAGATGTGGCAAAATTTTAAGGTATGTAAGATAAAGGTGGATAACATACGAGATACTCAAATACAGAAGGTTGTGAATAGTCCATACTTCGGATAGACGGCTAGAAGCGTTGGGATTCAATATCCAGGAATGATAGTGGCATCGTCGGTGGCATATTTTCCAGCCTATAGTTTCTATGTATTGAGAGGTCTAGTTAAAAGAGTAAAGAAGAGTTAGAGACAATGTGACGTCTCGCTTGATGTTCCAGAATAACATAAGGAAATCTATGGTGCAACAAAGTTGAAGTAAGGTTGCGAGTAGTATAAATAGATATGGATAGGTCGCAAGCTAAATTATGGTAGAGAGACAATGTTTTAGTAAGACATGAGTAAGGATAAGGAAAGGAGAGTGAGAAGGTGACGAGAATCAATAAGTCCTCAGGATTAAGCCCATGAAAACAAGAGAGCTGATGGTTTCTCTAAGTTATAGAAAGTTCAGTATAGTCTGAATGAACTTAAAGGAGTCTAAGACTGATAGCATTTAGAAGAGATGGAATACTGCCCTAGTAGTAGAATGAGGGTGTAATTGTGATAGATAAAGGATGACGTTTGGGCCTTCGATTGAGTAATTATTTGAAGAAAAGAAAGGGGGATTTCATGAATTGTACAGGATTAAAATACCCATATAAGGTAAGTCACATTGGGATGCTATGAAATGCGGTTATGGAAGTACGGTATCGCCCCCAGGTGGATCAGGAAAATCACTTCAAATGTTCCTCGATGCAACGTGAGCCCTAGTGATTACGCAAGAGGTTTCAAGTTATCAGTGGTAGATTGTAGATCAATATTGAGGTGAATCAACAATGGTTGGATAAAAGTTACAAAGTATGAGATGAGATTAGGCTGTCATTCTTAAGATGAATAGTAATGAGGAAGCATTAAAGGACTTAGATTTATACATATGGAATAAGCAACGAGAGTAACCTAGATTTTGGTAGCATACCTTAGTAACAATAAACCAAAGTAAGAGTTATGGTATAGTATGACCTACTTAGATGTAGCAAAGCCATAGACGCCCAGAGGGACAACTTATCATAATTCCATATATGTTCACAAAGTGAGGCCTAGAGATTTGCTAAAGGATGGGAGAGAAAGGAGAGAAGAGTCGCATAAGCCCACATACAAGGACAAAGTTGTACAGACTGCATGACAGAAGGTAGCAATAGTTAAGAGATTGGAAGCATTCCGACCACAAGTCGTGGTGTGAGAAAGAATCCTAAAGGGGGGAATGCCCTGGCCTTTGGATTTATTCACAGAACAGTTGCCTAAATGGCAATGAAAATATTAAAACCATTTGTAAGAGCCATCCGGTTATGAGACCGATAAGTGCATCAGTCAACATTCGAGGACGAATGTTCCATAGGGGGGAATGATGTTACACTTCATAGTATTACATCAATGTTACACCCCGTAGTATTGTACGTTGGATTTGTTGTAAGATAATTAACATCAGCTCAAGGACAAGATTATTTTGAAGTTATAAGTATTATGATATTTATAACAAGGGATAAGTAAAGTCGTGAAGGTCAGAGGGTAAACGAGTGAAAAAATGAGATTCGTCGAAGTATGAAATTTTGAGATAAAGTACGGTCCAAGCTATAATACCCCGTATTTATGGAGTAGTGCCATATAAGGTATGACATGACCATGATAGTAAGGTGTATAAAGAGTGTTAAAAGTGATTAGTATTTTAAGTAATCTGAGATAATTCTTAATTATGTGGGTAATTGATTATTTGTTGATTAGTGGGAGATTAATGAGTTAACAAATCAATTAGAAAAATTATGGATAAGCCTAAAAGGCCCCCGACGTGGTAGCAAGTCAATTAGGTGATAAGTGACTCTTTGGTTTGGATATTAGGTGGCATTTTAGGGGATTTTTGAGCAAAAGTGATCCCTATCAAGTGGGGCCCACAACCCACAACTTATAAGAGATCTTCCTAAATCATTAAGTAGGATGTTATGTTTTGTTAAGATTTCTAATTAATGAATGAGACTCAAATAATTTGTTTGAAACTTCACAATGCTATAGAAGTGTGAATTGCAAATTCCAAGGGAGCCCGGTACAATCTTTCTGAAGAATATCATACGGATTTCTCCCTACTTCGATCTGCCGTTACGTGTTTTTCACAAAAGCCATATGTTAGAGGGATTGTTAAGAGAAATGGCTCAGGTATGTTAAGGCTATCCCTTATTTCCTTTTGGCATGACCCATATGATACCTACGAAACGAGCAAATGCGCAACTTTCATAAATGACTCTTTTCATAGAAGTGCTAGGGGTGCCTATGTTCCTGATTCCCCATGTGAATTATTATTATATCTTCTGTTCATGGGTCTTAAAAAAATACGTATTTGATAAAGCTTATCCAAAAGGCATATTGATCTTATGACATTCCAAGAAATCTCATTAACGTATTTCTTATGAATTTCATTCATTTATACATGTACATTGACCCATGACCAGATGGCATATATGAATATGGGATATGGGAAACGATTATAGCGTTATATACGCTTCACCACCTGATCAGCTGGTATATGTTGATGATTTTGCCCATAGTGGCCAAAATGATATGATGGGATGCTCTCAAAGGCTTGATGATGTTATGTACACATTTACCTATGCATGGTATGACATTTATACGCATATGCATGACATTAGAAATATGAAATGATTTATAGAGCTATTAAGACTAACATGTTGAATCTTTATCTCCACGTTTCTCTCAATTATTTTATTTAGTAATTTTCATTCCTTACAAGCTCGGTACATTATTTGTACTGACGTCCCATTTGTCTGGGGACACTACGTTTCATGTCCATAGGTCCCGATAGACAGGTTGAGAGTCCCCCAAGTAGGCTATCAGCGGATGATGTTGGTGCGCTCCAATTGCTCCAGAGTTTCTTATTTGGTCAGTATGATTTGGACATGTATTGATTAGTATGGCGTGGCCTTGTCCCGGCCTTTATGGTATTTATCTACTCTTAGAGGCTTGTAGACATATGTCATTTACAGGAAAGATTGTATGGCCTTGTCGGCCCATTTTCAGTGTACGAGTGATCATTCTTTTCTTATAGGCCTGTATATCATATGTATAAGTTTGTATTACATGTTGGGTCATCCAATGTCGAGTATTTCCTTATGTTTTATTCTACTTATCTCACGACAGCCTCTCCGGCTCATTTACCTATGATAGTATGATACAAGAGATACGTTATGTTGATACTCGGTTGAGTAAGGAACTGAATGCCCGTTGCGGGCCATCGATTTGGGTCGTGACAGTTGTCATCCCTGTCAGGTAAGTCCGAAAATTGAGATCTGCCTTTGTCAAAGTAATGGAAGTATTCTCACTTGCATGTTTAACCAAATGGTTGTGATTCAAAAGGGTATTTGTTATGTGTTATGATTTAAATATGTGCAACTCATGTCTAGATACCACTTCTGTTAACGTAATGCTCTTAATGTTGAGATCAATATTGTTGATATATATCACGATACATTGTGGAGGTGTGGATGTGTTGTTACGAGTTATTTTTGTTGTCCTCTGGCGGGTGGTTAGGCCCAATTGCAGAGGAAACTCTGATGAAATTTCTGAAAAATTGGGATTTAGTCAAATTTTGGAGCTTAAGATGTGTGGAAGAAGAAACGAGTTATGTTAAGTGTTTGGGGACGGATTCTACACCTTATTCGAGGACGAAAGTTCCTAAGTGGGGGAGCATGTAAGACCCCGTAAAAATTTCCTAATAATTTAAGATTTTAAAGTGCGCCAACGTTATTTGGGAATAAGGTATTTGAATGCTAAAGGAGACCTATGGGATAGAGCCACATAATATTGAATTGATAATGTATGTTTTAAGGTGTGTTGGAATAGACTAAGGAGTTTTGTGAATGGCAAGAACTTGTGTGGAATAAGTTGAATACATTAAGTGGAAAGGATGTTGCAATTGGCATAAGAGCCAACTTCAAATGAATGGAACTCCCATAATATAATGACTTAGGTGGTGATCGACCTATCATATTAAATCCCTTTGAATCTAGTTTCCAACGCATCAAATCGTTTGTCATTTGGATATTTCTACAGAAATGGATGGCCATTTTACTGGACCTATGTCATATGGGCACCCAGATGCGGGGCCACGCAAATTTGGGAGTTTCTGCCTTGTGTGCGCCACCAGATGCGCGGCTACTTGCCTAGTTGCGCGGTCGTGCACGTAGGAGCCCATTAAATAACCCCAAGGCCAGGTAGAGAGAGGTGTTAAGTCATTTCTTGAGCTAAGACCTGATATTTTAGAGAGAAGTGAGAGTGTTCTAGAGAGAGGAAGTAGATGAAGTATTTTGTTCATAAGATCTTGTTCAAGCCTTGAAATCCAATAAGGAAATCTCACAAGATCTTCACTCAAGAGGTAAGATTCAAACGCTCAGTTTTCAATTTCGAGTTTGGATAAAAGATGGGTGATTGGGAGTATGATTCTTGGGTGTAAGAGTATTAATTATACATGCTTGTACAAATAACGTTTGTGGGAACAGTTTTGAGCTAAAATAATTAAAGGTTGGGTTGAGGAGTGAAGGAAATCTTGTAGAAAAATCTTGTAGCCAAATTTGCACACCTAGTGTTTGATAAAATGCTCAAATGAGTTGAAACCATGAATATCTTCCTAATTTGTGTTCAATCTTGTTATGTCTCAAAATAGATTGGGATTGCTAGAATTTCTGGAACGTTGCAGCAATTTAAGGAAAGCTCAAAGTGAGGTATGTTGGCTAAACTCTTCTCTTAGAATTAAATTCCATGACGTTCCCGTAAGTTTCAACTATGGTTCTCTCAAGTTTCTTTATTCTATGTTCCGAGATGTTACCAATAAATTTTAGTGTCTCTAATAAGCAAAGTGCCGAGAATTATGTATTCAAAACATGTTCCGAATGTTTCTATCACATTATGTTATCCTTTGGGAATGTGTTCAAGAATGATATGTGCATTAAAATGTTATGGTTTTGAGTCGTGTTTCAAATGAAAGTTATGATGCCAACTTGTTGATAATCTATAAAGATGCTTGAAAGTGAAAGAAGTGAGTTGAAGATATAAAGTTTGGCCACTGTGCCAAGAATGAAAGTTATACTTACGTCCAATGGTGCCAATGAAATAAAATGATGTGAGAAAGGTTATGAAATGAGCCTTGATTCAACTATTCCGAATTGACTTTGATGATAGATTTGCCTAAAAGCTTATGTACTCAAGTCATGCCCAAATGTGGTTGTTTTAACTAATGCTATTTATGAGTATTTTTAATATGTTTTGCATTCTTACATATTTATGAGTGGAAATTGTGTATTGCACTTGTTTCAAGAATAAATGGTGTGTTACTTGATTATGATTTTAACTTGTACTTCGATTGTCAATCAATTTACTCCATTTCTTGGAAAACAATCTATTGTGCTGAAATTCTTCAGTCTTAATAAACTTAAAGTTGTGATTTCCGGAATATTATATATGTTGATATTTATGATGACGATCCATGAAAGGATAGAAATGAAGGTGTGGAATATGAAATACGGCCATTGTGCCATCATTGAAGAATCATATGTATGGACAAGAAAACCAATGAGATAATGATATTGTAAGAGGATGAAAATGCCAATGAGGCTATAAATGGTGTGAACGTTTTTGAGGTAAATGCATTTGTATTATTTTTTCCTTTGTATGCAAATCAAAAAAAAATTGGGAGTATCGATATTCACTGGGGAAGGGTAGATTGATATAACCTAACCCCGAAACTACATGTGCCGGTGTAGGAGTGGATTGTGATCATTTCCCTTATTTGGGATGAGATTGATGTGATATAATTATTCCCCTTATTTGGGATGAGATTGATGTGATATTATTATT